>BPLR01003524.1:0-105903 GCA_021605095.1 Caerostris extrusa
AGATTGGCAATAGCAGTGACATTTCAAGAGCTCATTCCCTCTTTACAGCACCTAAAAAATTCCCCAAGAAAGCAATTTCCTCCCTCGTTTCCTTCCTTCTTCCAAAAAAAAGAAAAACATTATCGGAATTCCACTATTATAATTTTAGGAAACCGCCCCAAATGGTAAAAGCTATTTCGATTCTTCTTCAAAATCACTGTGAAACCTCCATCTGTGAATGTCCTCTTCTGAAACCCATAATGGATTTTCACTTTTCTTTCTCCAGGGACTACACCTAAAAAGAAAACAGTCATATTTCCTCCTGGAAAAATACATTGGGTCCCCTCCTACTTCAAGTCAAATGATTTAATATGAGGCGATTATTATTTTTTGTTGAGTTTCAGCGATTAGGGCTGCAGCCCCTAAGTCCTCAAATAGCTCCGGTGATGACCTTAGATGCATCATTGTTTGTTTTAAGAATCCATTCTTTCACATCATATCTCTGTTAGGTACATTATCTTAAAACAGAAGGTTAGTCCAATGAATTTAAATTTCATCAAAAGATATTTATGCATGCAGTATTAATTTAGTGTATTTTATAAGAAGCTCATTTTAAAAATAAGTACAATAAACAAAAATTTTTAACGATAAATTAATTAATAATTAATTCTAATGAAAAGAAATAAATGAACAATTGAATTTAATGCAATATTTGATGGTATGTGTTCGATAATACCTTTCTAGCTAATCTTATAAATAAAAATGCATAATTTGTAGCTTTTATTTTAAATAGCAAGTAATATAAAAAATTGTTTTTCAAGTGAATTCTTACTTTTTCCCATTATAGAAGAAAGTCCTTTATAAATAATTTTCATTCATAAAAGTTTATCTGGCGCTCATCTGTTGCAGAAAGCACATGCAGCTTAAATCTAAAAGAATCAAACTAAAAAATTATTTTATTAAATTTAATGAATGAATTCAAGTGTTGAAAAAACTGTATTAACATCCAGTGTCATCCACTACAAGTTCAAAAAATGTATTTGGACTCGAGTGGATGTATGAAAAATGTACTTTTATGCACGATTGAAAATTTGAACAAGATATATAGGAAGAGTGTGAGAGCTAATAGACGGAATTGAAAAAATATATTAATTTGAGTGCTTTTATTTTTAAATAGTAAGAAGGTAAAATTTTTCTAGTTATTTTTATGACTAATGTCTGTCTTGTTTTAGACTGTAAAACGACTTTTACAGCTAAAGATATTATTACCAGAAAGGAAACACTTTACACTATTCATCAGCTACAGCGAACGAACGTTTTGGAGGTGTTTAAAACCCTGGCGCCCTAAATGTTAAAAACAAGCAACCAGTTGTTAATAATACAAATAATAAATAAAACATAACAAATAATAATACAAAATAATAATAATAAAAACTAGATAATTTGTTTTATTAATACACAAAGTTAATAAAACAAACAAATTTACTTAAAAATAAACTGCCAGTTGTTTAGTACTTAATAAAAATCATACATAAAAAAAGAGGCAGATAAGGCAATCACAAGAACTAAAGAAGAGGAAATTGAAAAATGAAATTAAAAGGAAATTAAAATTGCAGAAATACTGATTAAATTATTAAAAATCGATTATATTATCTTAAAAGTATTGAATACTAATTTGAGGAAAATAAAAGTTTAGATGAGAACATAAGACTGAGCTTTAAAAAAAAAAAAAGGTCCCTATTGGTATAATTTGGGAACTTATATATGGTACAGTTAATATATTTAGTCTATTAATAAAAGCCGGTTCTTGAATCAGTTGGATTTGTAAAAAGAATAGAATAAAAATTAAACAATTTTGTTATTATAAATTGAAATTACATAAACAAGTTTTTCTGTAACAAAATTAGCTATTATAATCAACTGTTCCCAGCATAATAGATATAAACGTTATAATTATTATCAAAATCATCATTTGTTTAAAATTTCATTTATTTTTAACACATTTGTTTAGGCACAAATAATAATTACAAAAGCGGAATAAATTTTTTATGGCCATACATGATTTCTATAATTTAAAATGTATTTTTATATTATATTACTAATTTTATATTTGATGATATAAAAATATGCATTTCTGTGATAAAGTCTGTTTAGAAATTCAGTGATAATATTATTAATGAGCTTAAATGTAAATAATACCATTAGTTTTTGTGTTTAATTTTATCAAATATTCTTTTTAAATAATTTTTTTTAAAAAACCTTAAAATTTTATAAATTTTGTTTTCAATATTAATTTATTAAATCAAATTATTATCCGCAGAATAACCTTTGATTTCATCATTATTCTCCCGGAATCAGGAATAATATTTTGCAAATATTCAGTGCCGAAAAAAGGAAAAGGTTTTTTTCATTCCGCTTTATTTTTAAATACTGTACTGAAAACATATTGTAATTATATTAAATAGAAAAAAATTAAGAAAAATTTATAATTTTAATAATACAGTATTATTATTCATTAACTATGCACTTTTGTAAGAATAAAACACTAAAATTATTTTCTTTCAGTAGATAGATATACACGTAATTTCGCATATTAAAAATAATTTATATCCAATTTATATAAATATTTTAGTTAATTATAAAAAATATTATTTTTATTTTCAGTCTAAAGTTCTTCATGACAAATATAAAATTGAAAACTGAAAATCTCTTTTATTTAACAACTAAAAAATTCTTTTTAAAAGTGATCATTTTTGGTTCTTTAATAGAATCTTTTTTTGTGTAATTTTACTACTAAAAAAACAAGTACAAAAATATCGGTAAATTTACTAGAATTCTTTTAGAAATTGATTTTGGACCATCCCCATTAAATAACATATGGTCCATTATCAGCTACAAGAAACAAGTTACAATACTGTAGTAAATTGAGTTATAACGCAAAATGCAAAATTCCCTGTCTAGTTTATCTGTCTCGATGATTCATCATCCATTAAACCTACTGTCGATTCTCAAAAATCAAATTACTGACATCACGCACATTTTTTTTTTCATCTTTTGTGTGTGATTGGCTGGTACAGTGGGCGCGTCATTAAACCAAACGGACCAATAGCGAAAGAAATTCATATTAGCCCATTACAAGCGAATTTGCATTTCACTGGTGTGCGTCAAAAGAAGACTTAATGGAGGCGACAGCACTATAGATCGCAATTCTAAAGCATCAAATATCAAAACGAGATGAAAGTACACTCTTATCTTAAAAGAAGGGTAAAAGACGAGAGAGAAAGAGAAAAGAAAGTAGAAAGAAGAAAAAAAAAAATTAAACCGTTTCCAGGCTGGAAAAAAAAAAGAAATTCTCTAATAAAAAAAAAAGGGAGGGTAGTGTGCAGCCTTAAAAATATCCTTTTAAGCCAAAAGGTAAATTTTTATAGTGTTGGTAATCCATTTTTCGAAAAAGGCGAAATGCTTCGGCAGAGAAAATGCGCTTACAGGCGAAGTAAAAATCTTGATAATGATAAAAATAGAGAGACGACTACCAGTACCAGTAGTTTTTTAGCCAGAATGAAATATAATGAGAGAGGAAGGCAGTTCCCTGATGCCTCAATACTTTTATCTACTTAGAGGCCACTCTATAATCTGGTTTTATTAAATAAAAATATTTTGCGTCCTAAGATCATTAAGGAAAGCTTTCATGGAATCCCTTAATTCGATTATTCTGTGAAAGTGTTGCTGCTTTTCCTTCAGGTGTGGGGGATCTCTTCCATAATTCTTTTCTTAGGGCCTTGGGGGCACGTTCGAAATTTCCACCAGCCCTCTGGGGAAAAACGCTCTATTCTTTTTTCCTGCCATATCTGCTGTATAAATTCGTTGTTTTTAGAGATTACGTGTTTGTTTTTAGTATTTTAGAAACAATTTTTACCTGTTGACTGAAAAAAATGCAGGATTTCTTTTTTTTTTAAATTCATCCATGTTCTTAAGAAAGTATGCTAGGAAATATTTTAGTTTTTGTTCCAATAATTTAACACGGAGAAGCTCTCTGTGGTAAATTAGTAATTAAAAGTATCTAACCGATATTTTATTTGGATATTTTAATTCCTACATGTATTTTTAATTTAAACGTTTTGGATCCAGGGAAAACATTTCATCGAATTCTTAATTCCATTATTCTCTGAAAATATTTCTGCTTCTCCTTCAAGTAGAAAAAGTATTTTCATAATGCTTTTCTCATAACCCTCGGAATCATGTTCAAAACTTCTATTGGACTTTTAAGAGAAAACAAATTATATTTTGGATGTATTCTTATGTATAAATTCATTGTTTTCCGTTTTATGTACTTATTTTATTATCTTAAAAATAAATCCTACTTTTTTAGTAAAAAAATCCATTTGAAAATTTTATTTCCTTTTAAAAAACACCGTTGTGCTTAAAGAAAGTTGCTGGGAGAGATTTTAGTTTTGTTCCAATAATTTAACATAAAGAAGCTTTCTGTGGTAAATTATAATTAAAAATATCTGGCCTGATACTTTTAATTAAATATTTTAATTTTCTTCATGAATTTAAATAAAAAATATTTTGCATCCTGAGATAAGATTAATCTTAAATGAGATTATTAAGTTTTTCATAAAATCCTTAATTCGATTTTCTTTAAAAGTATTGCTGATTTTTCTACAAGTTTGGATGTTCAGTTTTTCAGGTATGGAATAATTCAGGTCTGCTATAATTCTTTTCTCATGACCCTTGGGATTTGCCATTAAATTTCCATCAACCTTCTAGGAAAAGTTTTTTTTTTATATATCCTCTATATAAATTTGTTGCCTTTAGAGATTATACATTTGTTTTAGTATTTTAAAAATAAATCTTTTTTTAAGTTAAGAATTTAAGTTTAAGATTTCAGGGGTTTTTTTTTCCCTATAATTTACCATGCATATGCTCTTCATGATAAATTAGTAACTAAAAAGTATCCGACTAGATACTTTTAATTGGTTTATTAAATTTCATTTTGAATTATTTTTCTGTCTTCACAGGTTATTTGTTTGGTTTTCCACAAAAAAAAAATGTAAAAATGACTTGTAAAAAGAACTTTTAATAATTCACAATTTCATTGCAAAAAAATGCATACAAACTTCCCCAACTTAAAAAATAAAAATTATAAAGTATTATATTTAAGTTATAGTTTGATTTGAAAAATATTTCTGTGTTAATTTAGTAATTAAAAAGTAAATTAGAAATGTCTAGTCATAACATAGAGTTTTTTTTTATTAATTTCATTTGATTCATTTAATTCATTACTTTCATTCATTCTTCAGAAAGTCTTATGTTCCTTTTAATGAGTTTCTAATTTAATTCATGAGGCAATTAATTTTAATTTAACAATAAATTTAATATGGTGTAAATGATATAAATAATTCGAAACATGTTTTATTTAGCAATAAAAAAGTTGGTGCATAGAAGAGATCGAATTCTAGAAGGACTTTCAAATATCATTGACTGATTTGTTAATTCTACAAAAATTTTATCGATTAGGGCGATTCTCTTTTATGTTTATGATTATAACATATTATAAAGCCTATATTTTTACTTCATTTTGATTATTAGTTAATGAATCATAAATTAGGTCGCTTATTTATAAGAAGCGAGGATCAGATATATATTTAAAACATACTACTACTAACCACATCACTGTGCCTGAGTTGCCCTTATACAGTTTGGGAATGATGTTGGTGAAATGAATGGACTCAAGATGGGGGCGGAAAACTAGAACATAATAAAACACTTGTTTAAATCAAATTTTCCACTTAATAAAGATTAATTTAAAAAATTTATTTTTCTAAATAGAAAGAATCAATAGCAACAATCAAATGATACATCAACACACTCTCCAATAACACTGGCCTACTTCCAACAATGACCGTCGCAGTTCAAAGCCTTTCCGACGTTAAAACGCGTCCGGACACGAGCACGCTGGAGAACAGCACAAAGGGGTGTTTCGGACGATTAGAGTGCGCGGAGAAAGGGAGAGCTGACATTTCTAAATAGAACGCAAGCTGTTATGATAGCGATAAAAGTTTATTGTGATGGAGATTAAAGATCCCAGCGAGTTATTAATGACGTTACGTACTCAGGAAAACAAAACCAGAGGAATTTCGAGCGGAGAGTTTAATCAGCATTGCAGAAATCCAGTGCGTTTGACAGGGGACGTCCTCCAAAACAACCGAATCAGCGACTCTGCAATGCCTGCGGGTGACAACATTGTGATTCTCTGAGTTTTGGAAGCGTGGTTGGATTCAAAGAATATCTAATTCTGATGACGGAGTTGTCGAATTTAAATACTTGTTATGGGTTTTGAATTGATTGGGAGGATTTAAACTGATGCATGTTCGAATTTATTATGGTATTTCGTTATTGGTAAATACTGGCAGAAATAGTATTGTGTAAGATTAACCTAGAGTTTCAATATTCAATTTAAATATGACTTATCCCAGAGTAAAGGCACAAGTTAATATATACTAATTAGTATTGCAAATTGTGAAGCACTATATAATGTTTACACAAATTTTTAAATCTTTTATCATACTATCCTCTTAGAATTCAATGCATTTATATAATACATTCCAACTGATAAGGGGTGTTTTATAATAAAAACACACATTTAGTCAATTCTGCAATGTCTGTGAATGTGGCATAAAAACATTGTTATTCTGAATTTGGAGAAACGTGGTTGGATTCAGATATCTAATTCTGATGATGGAGTTGTCGAATTTAAATGCTTGTTATGGGGTTTCAACGAATGGATTGGTAGGATTAAAACTGATGCATGTTCGAATTTATTATGATATTCAGGTTATTGGAACTGATAAAAATAATAAAGTCTGGAGTTTTGTGTAAGATTAATCTAGAATTACAATTTCCAATTTAAATGTGCCTTTACTCTGGGATAAGTTAATAATTAGTATTGCAAATAAAGTGAAGCACATTATGATGTGTGCACAAATTTTTAAAATCTTTTATCATACTATCCTCTCAGAATTAAATGCAATTGTACAATACATTCCACCTGATAAAGATGTAATTGTAATAAAAATACAAATTTCGTCAATTCCGCAATGCCTGTAAATGATAACATTGTGATTCTCTGAATTTTGGAAGCATAGTTGTATTTAGATATCTAATTCTGATGACGGAGTTGTTGAATTTAAATATTTATTATGGGTTTTCAACGAATCGATTGGGAGGATTAAAACTGATGCATGTCCAATTTATTATGATATTTCGTTATTAGATCTGGTAAATACAGGCAGAAGTAATAAAGTCTGGAGTTTTGTGTAAGATTAATTTAGAGTTACAATTTTCAATTTAAATGTGTCTTAACTATGGGATGAGTTGATTAGTATTACATATAAAGTGAAGCACTTTATCATGTTTACACAAATTTTTAAATATTTTATCATACTGTTCCTCTTAGAATTAAATGCAATTGTACAATACATTCCACCTGATAAGGGTGTGCTTATAATAAAATCACAAAATTAGTCATTCTTCAATGCATGCGGATGACAACATTGCGATTCTGAGTTTTGGAAGCGTGGTTGGATTCGAATATCAAATTCTGATGACGGAGTTGTCGAATTTAAATACTTGTTATGGGTTTTCAACGAATTGATTGGGAGGATTAAAACTGATGTATGTTCGAATTTATTATATTTCGTTATTGAAACTGGTAAATAGGGGCAGAAATAATAGTCTGGAGTTTTGTGCAAGATTAATCCAAAGTTGCAATTTTCAATTCAAATGTGCCTTAACTATGGGATAATTTAAATATTTATTATGGGTTTTCAACGAATTGATTTCAACGGATTAAAACTGATGCATGTCGAATTTATTATGATATTTCGATATTGGAAATGGTAAATATGGGCTGAAACAATAGTCTAAAATGGAGTTTTGTTTAAGATTAATCTACAGTTACAATTTTCAATTTAAATGTGCCTTAACTATGGGATAAGTTAATATATACTAATTAGTATTGCAAATAAAATGAAGCACTTTATGATGTTTACACAGATTTTTAAATCTTTCATTATACTGTTCCTCTTAGAATTAAATGCAATTGTACAATACATTCCACCTGATAAGGGTGTGCTTATAATAAAATCGCAAAATTATTGATTCTTCAATGCCGGGGGACAACATTGTGATTCTCTGAGTTTTGGAAGCGTGGTTGCATTCAGATATCTAATTCTGATGACGGAGTTGTCAAATTTAAATACTTGTTATGGGTTTTCAACGAATTGATTGGGAGGATTTAAACTGATACATGTTAGAATTTATTATGATATTTCGGTATTGGAACTGGTAAATACGGGCAGAAATAATAAAGTCTAGAGTTTTGTGTAAGATTAGTCTAGAGTTACAATTTTCAATTTAAATGTGGAATAACTATGGAGTAAGTTAATATATACTAATTAGTATTGCAAATAAAGTGAAGTGCTTTGTGATAATTAAACAAATTTTTAAATCTTTCATTATACAATCCTCTTAGAATTAAATGCAATTGTACAATGCATACCAACTGATAAGGGTGTTCTTGTAATAAAAACACACATTTAGTCAATGTAAATAATAACATTGCTATTCTGAATCTGAATTTAGTAACATTTTTGATATAAACCATATCTAATTCTAATAATGATATCTAATTTGGATGGCATTGTTGTGAAATTTAAATATTGTCAAAAGTTTTCAATGAATTTTAGGAGGATTAAAGCTGACTATGTGTGATTTAATATAATATTTCGATACTGGAAATGGTAAATACAGGCAATAATTATAAATAAGATTGAGAATTGTGTCAACTGTGTATATAGTGCACGAATTTCCAATTTAAATTCACATTCTTTATGGGTTTTTTTTTTGTGTGTGTAAGCTTAAATTGCCAAACATGACATAATATGATTATAGAATAAATTATTATATTATACAATTATTAATACAAATAATTATAACTTGAATAAAATATATTTTGCAATGTTAAGTTTGCATAAACGGAGGATTCTTTTTATTGTAAGGTCGTCTATGCAATAAATAAGCATTTAGAAAGGCTTACATTTTTAAATATCAAGTAAAATTTGAAATATCATGGGTTAGATTTAAAGTCAATGCAGGAATCAAATGCTTTGTAATCATTACAATTACAAATTGTTTTCTGTGTTCAGAGAACAATTATATTTTTATTGATATAAGTAATAGTTAATAACATTGTTTAGTAATAATGGGTAATCATATTTCTATTAATGTTGGTCTGGTTAATAGTTATAATAGACGTTAATAGAAATTCTGGGATAATTTTTAGTTAATAAATTGTTGGAAATTTTATGTATCTACGATTTTATTTCAAAAGTTTATAATTTATTTGAAATAAAGTTTCAATAAACATTTATTTCAAATAAATTAACTCTTTATTTCAGATTTTTGCAATCATTTAGTATATGAAGCAAAAAAATTAAATTTTCGAACCTATATTTTGTTGAGAAAGTAATTGTGGCACTATAATATTTAATAATAATTTTTGTATCATTATTATACATTTCTTTTGTTATATATCTCGGGATCCAAACGTATTATTTAAGTAACCAAAGGATCATTTGAAAGATTTCACGGATATCTAATTAAATATAACAACAGCCACAATGAAATAAAATTCATACGTGGGAAATCCAGAAATATGTGAAATATTTGGTGAAATTTTATAATGTCGGCTTATATGCAACATAGGCAAACATATGAAGTCGGCTTATATGCAACATAGGCAAATGCATGAAGTCGGCTTATATGCAACATAGGCAAATGCATGAAGTCGGCTTATATGCAACATAGGCAAATGCATGAAGTCGATTTATATGCAACATTGGCAAATACATGAAGTCGGCTTATATGCAACATAGGCAAATATATGAAGTCGGCTTATATACAACATCGGCTTATATGGAAGCAAAATTCGTGGAATCTTATTGCAAGAGATAGAGGTACTCAAGACGAATTCAAAAACTCTTATGCAAATGACCTATAAAATATTATAAGAAGATCTGTGGTAAAAGTTTAGTGGGTGTGACACTTGTCTTGTAGTTGGCGCACCAAGTACCCATTAATGAGTGACATCTAATAAGTTAGTGAGTGACATCTAATGAGTTAATAAGTGACATCATTTAACCAATGGATATAAGTGATTGGAGCATATTATAATTGTAGAAAAGCCTGTGAACGTTTATTTCAAAAGGGTAAATGTATAGGATGATCGTTCTAATTCAATAAATTTCTACACCATTCATTCCTTTTATTTCATCCGTAATTAATTTATTTTAAATGTATGAAATGAGTGAGAATTATATTACCATGAGGAAATAATTTTTAATTCGGTTACAAAAAAATATACGTATTACATATGTAGAATTCCTGTGAAATACTTTGTTAAGAACAGTATAAATTAATTGCGCCCAAGTATATCAATTTCATTTTTACTCAAAATTTAAAAGCTTATTTAGCAAGGAAGACTATTTTAAAACAATATTATATTTCAAGAATTACTTTTAATTAATTTCTAAAACTTCACAATCGTCACTAATAGACTGCTTTACGACATATTAAGAGAGTTACTAAAAATATTTTCTTGAATCATTTTAAGTTAGATATACTAATTGAAACATTTTGTGAATGCTTTCACGTGAGAAACGTCTTTGAACGTACTTACCATCAATTTTATTGTTTTGCATTCAATTCATTATTTTAATGATGTGAATTTAACAAACTTTTATAGTGTCAACCCATCACCTCTTGTGTTACTCGGTATTATTTTTATTTCAAAATATGTATCGCTATTATAAGCTGTTGTGCATACAAGATCTTAAGCATTAAACAGAAAACAATTTCTGTCTAAGCTCTGGTTCCTTTAAGTATTCCGTTACAAAAGTTAGAACTTTATTATTTTGTATTCATCTCATTGCTTTAATGGTTCTAACTTCAGTGAATGTCACATCAAGCTTTTGTAATGTCACCCTATCACCTCTCGTGTAACTCATTTTCCCATTTTTATTTTTAAAGTGCTTATCGCAATTATAAGCTGTACTCCTTGTAACAAGAACTTATTCATTAAGTAGAAGACAATTACTTATTCTCTCGCTCAACTACAGGGGTTATTTTAAGTATTGAGTTTCAAAACTTAAAGTTTTAAAGCAAACTTAGCACCAATACTTAAACTAATCCTTGCGGGGCCATGCATGCCTCTAAAATAAGCAACTCTTTTCTGAGAGAGGGAAGAAAAAGTAAAGGCATGTTTTACATAAACCGCAACTCATTCTGAGCAGAGAAGAGGAAGGCAGCACTCCATAATAAATAACCTTGCAGAAAATAATTACTCCAGTGACAACAAACCCCTGCAACAACTTTACGCCTAAAGGTCTCATGAATCATAATTTGAAACTACCTTTTCAATTGATTCCTCTTCTAATTATATTCAAGTTTTCTCTGTATTTATCCGCTTTTCTCTTTGGGAAATTCTATCCCGAAATAATGCAACTTTTAAGAAGATTCTCGCTAAACCAAAGTCTACTCGTTTCTCCTCCTCCTAATGACAATCTCCGTGTCTTCCCCGATTTTAATGAGGTTCACTTTGCTTTGTTAATCTATTAATCTTGAAAAGTTAAGGCTGCATTTAATGATGTATTTCGTTTGTTCAAGTAGGGTTTTAGTGTAAGGTAAATTGGAGCATTCTTTTATTTTGCTCCGTCTCTGAAAGATGCATGGATTGTGAGTGCTATGGCAAGGAAGGTTTGGGGCTCGGCTCAGGCGCATTAAAAGAAAATTTGCATAAATTGGATGATAAAAGGAGTGCAGGAGTTTCTCTAGTCCTACTCTTCTGGGATACTACTCGACTATTTCTTCAATATTTACAAATTGAATAATAATAATAAATAATGATATACACATTATTGTTTTTGGTCATAAATGAATTTCCGAATAATTATGACTGATAGAGAAATTAAATTAAGCGGTCATTTAAAAAAATATAATAAAATATTTCAAATTTACTGGTGCTCGGGGCCACAGGTTTCGATCGGATTCGATTCACGAGTGCAGGAGTTTGAATGTTTATAGTGGTGGATGCTGGAATTCTATGGATGCCAGGGATGTTTTTAGTGGTTCGGAATCCACTTTAAACCGTAGGTCCCAGTCTGATATAACTATAGAGGGTTGGGTAAAAAAAGAAAACATTCTTACCTTTTAAAAAGAATTTCAAAATTTGCGAGCAGGCAGATGGCCTTGGCCCACCATAAGGCTGTTGAGCAAATGGAGAAGAAGAATTATATCTAATGACGCATTATATATTAAAATATATACTTTAGATAGAATACATTGTAATTTTGGCTTTAATGAAGAAATTCAATAATTTTTTAAAGCATTTGAGCTAATTTTATTTTAACAAATATTAATTTATTTAAGTTAAAGCTGTAGAGGAGGAGTGTTATTTCCAACGGGTAACACCTTATGGAGTATTCATTAGAACTTGTGATATTACTAGGTGGTTGTAGTGCACCTCACCCTAGATAAAGCTAAATTTGCTACATTTCTGCCTTTCTAGTAGTGTATGACAGATAAAAGTTCATTTTTTAAAAATATTGTTCAAGGAAATCGTATTAAAATATATTGACATTCTCGATTTTAGTTTATGTGTGGTCATATGTATACACAATACAGAAAGAAGCACTTGGTTTGTATGACAGTGTTTCATCATGCGGAAACCTAAGTATCATTATCACAATAAATGATAAGTATAACATCCAAAATATGCCAACCTGCTCATTTTCACAGTTTGGTTTGGTTTGTTTCTCTACGGTCATTTTTGCACACTTTGGGCTAATTAGACCAGGACCTACAATTTAATGTGGATTCCGAACCAACACCCAAACATCCATGCCACCGCCAGTATTTGAATCTGAAGCCTGTTGTACCAACTGCCAGCTCATTTTCTCGGCGATTTCTATAATGAGAATTCCTATTTCGGTTTTAAGACTTTTGTTAATCACTTACCAACAAAGTCAGAGGCTGCAATGACATCAAAACCTTTAATAGAGATCTTCTCATGCATGCATTTTGCACAAATTCCAACATACTCTCATACTCTCCTGTGCAACTCTACGAATGACTTAGGTCAAACTACCTGGTATTCGAAAGCATCAAAATTTAAAA
Organism: Caerostris extrusa; assembly: GCA_021605095.1. NCBI lineage: Eukaryota > Metazoa > Arthropoda > Arachnida > Araneae > Araneidae > Caerostris > Caerostris extrusa. Next base: position 13,216 of record BPLR01003524.1, read on the forward strand.
CTATTACATGCATACTAATCTTATTCCTATCCTCAGTAAATCTAACATTTTGTTACCAGCCCTATCAAGGGGCCTTCATCCCTCATCGAAGCATCCAATTCCTGCGATTAAATTTTACGTCGGGGCCTTTTTGTTTTGCGACCGTGGCGTGTTCTCTTTATGCCTATCGGCCCGCTAATATTTCCTTCCCCATCCGATATTGTTTGATGAAGGTTTATGATCTCTTTCATGCGAGTGGGCAAACTCCTCACCCCCAACCCCCATGCCAATCTGGTTCGCAATCTCTCTCTCTTTTCCTTTTGTCTTTCCCCAAGACCCCCTGCGACGCTTCAATGAAAGGATATTTCGGAAATATTCTCTTCAAATGAGAAGCGGGTTTTGATTGAGGGTTTTCTCTCTTCTGCAAAACTTTTGTCTGCTGTTGCCCCCCCCTTTCGAATGGACTTCAATTAAAAGTGCGCCCCAGAAGAAGATTTATCTTTTCACAGACAGGGAGACAGAGTGTTGGAGACGTGTAACAGGACTCCTGATTTCATTGCCTGTGCACAGTCAGTTGACGTGTCCCCTGATTGAAATTTTAGAGTTTTATCATCACAGATGTCTTTTGTTGGTTTTGGATTTATCGTTAGATTTAATGTCGGTACAGCTATGTGGTTGTTAAAGCAAACAACCTTCAGTATTTCAAAAGGTGTCGTATTATAAAGGTGCAGCATTGTTGGCAAGCTTTCCTAGTTTTGACTCGTCAAAATTAATTTTCTGCTCCACAAAAAGATGTGGAGTATTTAGAGGAAGTTTTAAAGCTTTCATAATAACCGAGCTCGAATGACAATGGTTAGCGTTAATATGCTATGTGAGTGATGAAATTATTCACGCAAACAAATTACGCAAATTTATTTAAAACTTTGCAGATTAAGCCGACCTAATGCATTAAAAACTTTTGAAACTTATGATTTTAAATAGGTATTTCTAATCTAACAGAAAATTCATGCTAAATATATATTTAAAAGTTCTAATCTGAAATATCAAAATAATGTTCTTTAAATGGATGTATGTAGTTAGAAGGCATTATAAATTATCAGTATTATGTTTTATCGGCATTAGAAATTTTAATTGAGTTTAATTTTATTTAATTAAGTTATAAACACATAAATCAATCTTCCATTAATTTTTTTTTTTTTTTTACTTTTCTGTCTAACATAATTTTTTATTTGAAGTTCAAAGTTATTATTGCGTGTTTCACAAATTACACCATGTCAGTTTTAAAAAAAAAGCTTATAGAAAAATAATAATATCTAGTAAGTAAATAAAAAAGTATTCACAAAAACATTTTAGTACGAAATAAACGTAGAACAGAAATATTACTTCAAATAAATGCAGACAACAAAATTAACACTTTGACGGTTGACAGAAATCCACGCCATTTGCAGTATTTTTTATTCTAACGGAATATATTAACCACTTTTTGTGAACATTATTTTTTAAATATTTTTTTCTTTTGATATTTTTAATAATATTTTTTTCAATATTATTATTTTTTAATTATTATTAAATATTTACAAAAGTATTCAGCAATTCAAGCTATATACTTTTCACTACATTCCAATACAATACCGTCTTCAATGTATTAAAAAAGGACGAAATTTTTTGATGCATTTAACAAGTTCAAAAAAAAAAAAAAAAAAAAAAAAAAAAAAACTAGAAAATATTCTAAAAATAGTGAAATATTCCAAATGATCAGTGCATAATTTTTTTAATTAAATACTTTTAATTGTGCACTAATTCTTCATTTGCATTTTGTTAAAAAATTATTTGCAACTTTTTTTAATGGCATATTTGTTTTAAAAGGACTATCATCTTCTGCTTCATTGGAGCAACAGCACTATGGTAGGCCAAGGCTGTCTGCCTACTGGCAGATTTCGTGACAGGAGATATTTTCTTTTTAAGGAGTAGGGTTGTCAACCCTAAGCCCAACAGTCATATTTGACAGGTATCTACAGTTTAAAGTGGATTCCAAACCGATATAAACATCCATAGCGTAGAGCGTCAGAGCCCTAGTCACTCGGACATCAGGAATATAAGTTTTCATATTTCCGATATTTTAAAAAAATTGTTTTTTTTTACAATTAATTCTATGAAGCACAATAATATATATATATACATATAGTCTCAAAGGTTTTTGAATTTAAATAGAAAGTTTTATAAAACACATAATACAGAAATTTTTTTATTTTATTCCTTTCCTCTATCTTTAAGTTTAAAATTAATGCATCCTTTCTACTTTGCTACTTAAAACTTCTAGAAGCTTAAAACCATATATTTATCAAAACTAAATTTATTCCATGTAATTACCAAATAAAACTTATCAGCCATAAAAGAGTAATTAACAAACACTTAGAAAACTCCACAAAAGACCAAGTAACTAAGCTTCTGTTTTCGTGACAACCGCCAACGAAAAGAAGGAAGTAAAATTAAGAGACCAGGGAAACCCCTTAATCGATCTGTCTCAGGTAATCACAAAACTCTTTTCACAAAACTCTTTTCGCTGCCTTGTTTCCATTCGTTCCTCGGCATCAACCCTGCGCTCGCATTCAGAGAAAATTTTCCTTGCGATATCAAACCAACCCCGAAGCAATTTATGTAAGCACCATTCCCAAATGCTGGGTAATAAATCATTGGACACTTGAGTATGTGATGACATATATAAGGCCTTTTTGAAAGAACTCCATTACCCACAGGCAATGGACCCTCCCCTTCATAATGAAAGATGGAGAAAGAAAAGGAAAAGCACGATGAAAAAAATGGGAGGGAAAGAAAACAAAAATCGCATCATTCCCAGAGTTGATTCCATTTGGGGAAGAGTTGATAAACAATCCCTTTATCTGGGACCCCCAACTATATACCGAACCGTTTGAAACATTAATAAACTAATACAGAAGTACCAGTGGTTAGTGACGATGTTTGCTAATGGAACATTACTGGGAGGGAGGGGAGGGTTAAAAACGATGTTAAATATGAAAAAATCTCGTCTGCGGTCTTTAATAAGACCGGCGTGGATGAAAGTCGAAGGAAAAGGCTTGTTAATGTACGGGATCGTTAAAAAGCTCATTAATAACAGAACTTTTCGGATCGAAAACTAGATGGAAGGTGGCTTTATTTGCTTCTTTTTTTGTGTGTGTAATTTCACTCGATCTTTATGACAGAAACCAGGTTCTGTTCTGCGCTCCAGACTGCTATCTTTAACCGTGCAAGCCAATAACAGGAACTGGCTATGTCTGAAGGCAGCGCGCAACTACATACACCATTTAACTTCGAAGGTGAACATCGTGTATGAGTACGTTTTATTTATTTTCTAATTATACTGACTGGAAATTTTAAATTTGCTAGGTATCTATTGACTACAAAAACCTTGACAATGGAAATTATAAATGTAGGTGAATAAAATTAATATTTTATTCTACATTTTTAAAATTGATTTATAAATTCGTGTGAAGTTGTCCTATGGAAATGAAGAAATTCTTTAAATATCAGGATGCTGCAAGTTTTCAGGATCTCACTCTTAAAGAATGAATTAATGAAGAATAATTCATAATTAATGATAAATAAATAGTGATCTTTAGATATACTCAAGATGTTGTTTTAAGTTATAGTCAAGATTTGTTTTTTTTTTTTTAATTAAAAACAAAAAATTATGTGACATAAACTATCCACTTTCACATCTTTAGGGGGCAATTACATATATATAATAAGTACATTTACTTAAACTATCCACTTTTTTTTTAATTTAAAATTAATATAATTAAAAATAATAGTAACTTAAGGGAGAACTATTTACTATAAAATCTCCCAATAATGAAATAAATAATTCATTGATGTCGCCATTTACCACTCATATAATCAAATTTGGATTAAAACTGTTACTAATATTAACTGTTCAATATTAAGCTACAATGTTTAATTAATTGTTCTAAAAAATCAAATTTAAAACTCTTTAAAATATCATAAAACATGTTTGATATGAAACTAGCTACTAGCTACATTTTTGAAAAATGTGAAAGCTTGTCTATCTATAGTTTACCATCAAACTTTATTGATCTCAGATATAAGAATCACTTTTTTTTATGTTTGTAATTTTTCTCTTTTTTCTAGCTCCTTTGAGTTTCTACTAACTTCTGCACTAAATGAAACATGATGAATTAAAAATTTTAATCCTCGTTTGTTTGCCTTAAAAAAATTCATCTCTCAGTCGTTAAGTGGTTAAAATAGCTTTCTTTTTAATTTCTGTTATGGGATTAATATAATTAGCTACTGTATAATTTCGCAAAAATCAATTTAGAAAAATAATAAAAAGAAAAGGAAAGTTTACATTTAAGTCTTCATTTATTTTTCAAATTACGATATTTTTCTAACTTTGGTACTTCAAAAACCCTTTTAATTGCTTATTATCCTAGCAACAACTGAAAAATACAAGTAATAGATTTAATTTAAATGGATATATTGATTTTATATAGTAACAATCCTACAATATTCATCATGTTTTAGCTCTAGTAAAGCCTTCATTCTTAAATGATAATTCTGTGTACTGACTGTTAATTTTCCTATTTTAAAATATAAAGTTGTTTAACAGAATTCCCTGTGTGTCTTCAGCAATTACAGTAACATAAAGTTTTACAGCCCCTTTTATCCTAATGACTTAATTCCTCTGCATACAGAATGTGACATCCCAGATTAGGGATGCCTTTAAACCTAATTCATGCACTTTATTTCATTATAACTCCTTTTAAAATTTTTAACGACTCTCAATCAAAGTTAGCACGGAACAAAAATACTTCTCATAAGAGAAGTATTTTTTGTTCCGTTGTACTAAAAATTTCATTAACATATTATATAAACAGAAAGCCCCTTAAATTAATATAACATTACTAAATTTAAAAACAAAATAATTATCAACGAAGAATTGAATTTATTCTAAAATATTCGAAAGAATATAAAAAAAAGTGATAATGAAAATATTAAAAAATATTACTATATTTATAATAGTAGTACTATATTTATATTTATATAGGCAGTGGATATATTTAGGCCTAACACGTATACTTTATTTCTTTAAAGGTATTTAAAATTGTTAATGAGTCTTCCAGTCAAATAAAAGTTAATAAGGCTTAAAAACACTTCCCTTATGTAATAATATAATACTGATTTCATTATCAAATTGCATAAATAGAAAGCAATTAAATTACAGTGGTATTACACATATTTAAAATATATATATATTATCTAGGAATTTAGACCTTTCTAGAATACCCAATTGAATTTAAAGATAATGATAATGATACTGTGCTCGTTTATACGACTATAACTTAATTCATTTCATAAAGTGCAGCAACATAATTTAAACCTTTCATCGACAGAAGTTTAAAACAATGACAGCAATAACGATTTAAAACATGTGTCACTGAAAGCCCACCTACTCATTTCGACAGTCAACCGAAAATAAGCTTAAAACCTTTTCGAATGGGATAAATACTATGGACAGCAAGAAAATTCCAGAGGATAACAATTTTTCCACTTCCGTGGATGATGGAGCTAGCATGCCTTTTTGACTATCCATCCTGGCGAGTTGAGGAAAACCTGCTGCCAACTTAACTGAAGCTCCGAATTAAGACTTACTTTCAGCAAACTTATCAAGCCTTAAGCAGCTAACAATAACGAAACAACAGTTAAGCTAGTTGTTACGAACCAGATCATTAAATGGAAACCTCATTGTCCTAGAGAGGCAAAGGGGGGTGCTACAGGACAATCACTGGCTTCTAGTCCACTGGATGGGGCGTGTGGAGGGGAGGAGGAGAGTCGGGTATCAAAACAGGCAGACAGGGAATGGGGGGATTAGCTTTTCTTTCTGCAGATTTCGTTTAAGGAGCGTTCTAGAATCTGATATAATCCTCTTCTAAGAACCCACTGATTAGGTGCCAGATTCAGGAACAATTCAATTTACTTTTATGTTCTCGTTGAACCCATGAGTGGTTGGTTCACGGATGCCTGCTTTTGATTTGATTGGCGAGCTCGAAAATGGAACGACCCATCATATGGAAGAATCGATTAAATCTGATTTGTGAGCCAGGGATAGTTTTCTTCCTTTACCCCTTTCTCTTTTTTTTTTCCCCTCTTGTTCCCGCCTATTTCTTTTTTTTATTTTATTGTACTTTTTTTTCCCCCAGCAGTTAACAAGAGCGCCATCTAACAGGTATTTTTTCTCCTCTCTGCTGTTATCGGATATCTACCTTGGTATCAACGGAAAAGTAATTTTTTTTTTTTTTGTCTCTCTTTCTTTGTAATGACAAATTAGGAATTGTAAGAGGAAAAGAATTTGTCCTCTGTGGCGAAAAGGAAAAAAATTTTTGTTTCTTTTTTATTGTTGAAAACTTTTGTTTTTAGATTAGCTTCACTGGCTACTTACATGGATACGTATAGTTCTTGTTTCTAAAGCTTAAAAACTTTTATTGTTAAGATGGCTAATTCCAGAGGAAGTTTTATCTAGATGTCTTTTGTGATACGAGTTACTCTGAATTTGCGTAATTGGAAATCTTTAGAAAATAATTTATTGTATTTCCTATTAATGCCTTATGAATATTCACTGTCAACATCAACTGATCAGATATTTTTTTACTCTAATTTTCTAATCAGCTCAGTTAATACATTATGTCCAGTAAAAATTTAGTAAGCTAACAGTGAATGTTTTTTATATCTTCTAATAAAATATCCAAACAGTGGTGAATTTTAAATTTACATAATTAATTTCTTCAATGTGTTGCCTCCCAGTTTCCAATTTCTCTTAAATTGCAGAGAAAATTTATTTATTTATAAAATATACTGTAAATAGTCATTATTTTTATAAAGATATTCATCGAGACAAAAAGCTTTGATGATAATCCTTAATTTAATTTCCATTAATATATATAAATGATGAAAATATTGATAGAATAACTTTTAAATATTAAAAATATGTTAGAAGGTGTCGGTAACCTGGTACATTGGTATGAGTACCTGTTTTATAAAAATTCATGTAAATTCAAAAGTAATACTATTATATTGATCACTAAATTTAAACTATTATATTTGTAAATCACAGTATTTAAATCGTTAATGCATCACAAAATTTAATGGACAGTTTATGAACATAAACCACTATTTCTTGGTGCTTTTTATTGAAATTTAGAGAAAAAGTGTTAAATTTAGATGGTTAAAATTGCACGCAATCTTTTCGAAATGTTAAGTCAAAATACCATTTTTGCATTGATATAAATGTTTTCGTTATTGTTTCAATAACTCAACATTTTTCCGATACTTTTCATAAACTCTTAATCTCACCCACCCACGATCCATAAATCTGTCTAAAACCTTAAAATACTTTTCATGGTAACATTATTTCAAAATTTCGACTTTTTGTGTTTACTATTTCAAACAACTGACAACTAATTATTTTTCTAAGACCAACTGGCCCACAAATGGAGCTCAGTAACTATGATTTGAAGATTCAAATTGTTATTAACATTTATTATCATTTCATTTCATTCATTAACAATGAAGGACGTAATCATTTGTTTAACTTTAAATGAATTAATTTTACAATATGATCCCAATGTCCATATATCGATTAATTTATTAATAACTGTTTAATAATTAATTCATTTAAAGTTAAACAAATGATCATTAACTATGATTTGAAGATTCAAATTGTTGTTAACATTTATTATCATTTCATTTCATTCATTAACAATGAAGGACGTAATCATTTGTTTAACTTTAAATGAATTAATTTTACAATATGATCCCAATGTCCATATATCGATTAATTTATTAATAACTGTTTAATAATTAATTCATTTAAAGTTAAACAAATGATCATTAACTATGATTTGAAGATTCAAATTGTTGTTAACATTTATTATCATTTCATTTCATTCATTAACAATGAAGGACGTAATCATTTGTTTAACTTTAAATGAATTAATTTTACAATATGATCCCAATGTCCATATATCGATTAATTTATTAATAACTGTTTAATAATTTGAAGCACATAGTATATATATATATATATATATATATATATATATATATACATGCATTATAATAATTTGAAAACACACATAATATAACCACAGTAAGTGTTCAAACTGCGAGCCTTTTCATGTAAATTATCATTTTAGCACCAATAGGAGTAGTATAATCTCATAAAATTATCAGTTTCTTTTTAATTCTTGCACAACATTCACATTGGAAACATGAAAATTTAGCTTCTCCACAATGTGTTGACATATTCTGTGTAAAATTACAACTTGGTTGGATTATATTCTAAATAATTTTCTAGTAAAGTTGAGCAAATGTTCCTTAAAATTTTCTACAATCCTTTCTCTCCAATTCAGGCATATCATTTTGATACCTATCTTTTAAAGCACCAGTTTCATCAAAATCCTTCTCTAAATTTCGAATCGTCATTTCAGTTGGTTTATTTCTTGTTGGGAATTCTTTCCTAACTCAATACACACAAGCGTAAGAAGAAATTTTGCAATAACATTCAACAATGAAAGTTCCTCAAATGTCTGGAAAAGGGTGTCTTCTTTTATAAGTACTCAATCAGAATTAAAATTAATGTTGAAGGTTTCTCATGTGACAACTATCTATAGAACATGAACCGAACTATATGCTCATATGTAATAAAAGTATTTTGCTTTCATTTGTTGAAAATTTATTTGTAAATTCATGGATTCATTGGCCTTTGGATCCTACTCTATATCTGTTGCTCAAAGATTAATCCCAAGAATAGAAATTCTTCTTTTTATAAGTTTGATACTTTCATTTGTTATTGCGACGGCAACACTTTTCTTTGAAGGCACCATTTATCATAGCGCCAGCTGTCTGGCGAAGAATTCTAAGAATGTGGTACTTTCTAAGGGTGAGATGAAGAATTAGGGGGGTATGTCTCTTCCCTCCGACCCCTCCCCCACGTCGTCTGCTCTCTCTTTCTCTCTGTCTCCCCTTGCATTGTCTTCGAAGTTATGATCAACCAACTTTTTTAGCCTTAATATTCAGGTATGTCAGCTCTTTTGCGCCAGAGCCTGTAAATCAAAGTGTCTGGAAATGAGGATTAATAAGTAATGGATGCTTTTTGAGTAATGTCTCTTGATTCAGCAGTTTGTTCAAGTTTCCGTCATAATTTATCTTTTATTCCTGTTAAGGATATTGACTTATTTGGCAGAGCCATTACTTAATTTGAAAACTAATATGCTAATACAAATTAATATGTTAAAACAAATGCTTTTTGAAAATTAATGTTTAATTTATAAGTGCTTAAGGAAAGTTCAATATTTAAAGATCGTTAAGTTTTTAAGAAAATAGATTATTTAAATTTTATAAATATTTAAAATCTCTATGCGGAGGAGGGTATGTGGGTGTTATTATGATGGTTGTATAATATCTTATTGCATTGCTGTGATATAGATTTATTAATATATATATTTTAAATCTTTACATATATTTTTTCATTCTCGCTATATATTTTTTTATAACCTTAAAAAATTATTTTTAACAATTATGTTTTAAAAGCTTTTAAAAAGATATATAATTTTTTTAATTCTTTAATGTAAAATCAACAAAATTTAACTTCTTTAGTTATCAATATTTATAAAATGCATTTAAAAATTAATTAATGGTTGTGCTTAACTTTACTCAACACTAATTTTGAAATAGTAACTCAAATTTCATAACGACATTTTTCGAGAACCAGCTTTTTTAAAATTTGCGTATAAAATGTTTTCCATTTAGCGTTTAAGATTATAATCTACAGTACATGCAATAAATAGTGTCTTAGTTCTTCAGTATAAAAGTTTATAAATTTAAATTTCCATTCCTTCTTAAATCCCTGGACTTTAAAATCAGATTTTTTTTTTAAATTGATATCAATTTCATGGATAATATTTAAATTTTAACTCAGTATCTATAACTGATTGGATATTTTTTTACAATCTACGTAACTAATGAAAAATATAATTATTTCTTATTGTAGATTAATACGTAGATCCTTGACGCGTAGCGGCCACTAGCTCCTTCATTGTAAAATATTGAAACATAGCGGTGGTCTCATGCCCTTTGAGTTAATAAGAAAAATAGATAATTAAATGCCCTTTTTTAAAAAAAGAATTATTTATTTAATAAAATTATAAAATGAAAAATAACAAAAATTTCAAAAGTGTAGATGTTGATGAAAATATCATTCTTCACGACTATTCCTGGACAACTGCACTCGCCACGGTTACGGTGAACACTGACATCCTATTAGCTGTGGGAACATCCGTTGCGAAAAGGTATTCTCGAGCACATTTCCGATTCGTTTCCTCGATTGTATTTTATTGGCTGGAAGCTATGGCAGTCGTAACGGGCACTAAGATCCCACCATCCGATTGAAAACTACCATCTACAGCGTAACGGGTACGGGACGTCGTCACAGGCTTTTATGCAGGCACATAAATATATATTAATTACCGATCATCGCTGCCAATGCGAGAAGGGAGGGACTTTGCGTTAATGGTTACAGAACATTAGTTCATCGCTCGCCGCTCTCCTCTCCACACCTGAATAATTCAGAGAAAGACGTTAAGGATGTTCCTTTTTATTAGGTCTTATAAAGTGAACATTAAATTAAAGAGCGTATTAGGGACTCGAGTTTGAGGCTCAAATTGCCCCGGTGGATGGTTACGCTGAGAAGTACCAACCGCAAAAAGTGGAAGTGCACTCGTAATGTGCGGCAGAATAGGCTGCAACAGACGCAAAACGGATGTACTCGAAATCTTTGTCAATCATATTTTATTTATATCCAAATTTTCATGTCTTTCATATAAGTACCGTTTTTTTATCATATAACTCTTTGGACACTTCGCCTGGTGACCTTTCGCTAAATGACAACTGCAATGGACCGTTCCTTTGGGAATATCGATAAAGGTCTAAGAGCTGCTAAACCTCATATAGAAATTAATAACGGAAAAACAATTTTAAAAATTACTGCAAAAAATTAATAAATAACTATCTCAAATTTAATGTTAGTAATAAAAATAATATATATTTTCTGGAGAAATAAATAACTAATTAAATAGTATTTTCTGGAGAAAATTTTGCAAAAATTTAAAAAGGAAAACGAAATTTACATTTTTCTCCCCAGCAATTGATTGGAATAGACAAATAAAAAAATTAAATTAAAATTGAAACCAATTAGTCATTCATTACTCATGCTTTGCGAAATACTCATAGTTGTAAATTAAAATAAATTAAACCAAAAAGCATTTTAATTATATTATAACTAGAAATTTAAGAATTTTATAGTAATACGTGATTATATATACTGTAACTACACAAAATTACGGCGTATCACTCCTCGTAATTGTAACTTAGAGTAATAAATAAAATTAAAACTACAACTTTTATCTTTTACTACGATACAAAATTTAATTTAAATTCCTTTTTATGAAATTTTAACACAGTAGGACGGGAAAACTGACGCACATGATCGGCCTCATGATCAAACGCTGTAAGAAAAATCTAAAGCCCTTTTCTCAGTCATTTAAATCTCAAAAATTCATAAAATTCTTTCCTAGAGAAGAATTTATGTATACAAGTGACCATGGCCAATTCTCAAAAATACCTCTAATGATTTTAACCGTTTAGAAGAGGGCTTTTCCTCCTGTCGAGAAATTGGAAAATCATTATATTATGCAACTACTTGTCCTCTACATAATCAAGTCGTTTTAAAAATCCGTTCTAAACATTTTTACGGTCATTGGCGCAGAAATATAGATTGCAACTCATGGACTATATATTAAGTTTAAAAAGTTTACTTTCAGCAGCACTGATTTTTGAATTAAACAGGAAAAGTAAAACTACCCCAAAAATGTTTTCGGTAATAATTGCCTCCGTAATTCGACATTTTCAAAGCCGAGAAAAACTATGCTGTTTACACTTCATCAAAAGGGCACTTAATAAAAATTAAATCGTAATGACCGAACTTTGACATGAACATAGTTACAGAAGTGTACTTTGTGAAATAGCTTACTTTACGCCATCTATTGTAAAATGATTGTAATATTGTATCTGAAAATAATTCACAGTCCTGGTACAAATAATCTGGCGTTCTGTGCCACAAGTTTCGGAATTGAGTCCCGGTGTGCCATGGATGTTTGTAGTGGCTCGAATCCACTTAAAACGGTAGATACCGGTTTAATATAAATGTAGATCGTTGGTCGTAGGGCTGACAACCCTATCCCGTAAAATTCCTGTCTCAAAAATATACCAGAAGGTAGAAGGCCTTGGCCCACCATGGGACTGTTGCTCTAATGAAGAAGAAGAAGTAAAAAACAATAAAATTAACCTTATCTGTAACCCCGGCCCATTTTATGTGTAGTATCATTCGTATACATACTCATCATAGCAGAGTTCAAGGAAGGCCAGCTGCAAAAGAGGATGTTTCCCAAGGAGAATTTGAAGAATAAATGGTTATGTTTGTAATAGAGTAAATCCGGAAAGCTCTAAATAACTGCTGGTGGGAGATTCTGTGTCTCAATCATCACTGTTTCAATTTATTTTTCAAAGTAGTAACTTTGTCGTGCGCCTCTGTGTTATTATTGAATCCTTATCGCCATTTTGGTATGGGTGGAGAAATAATAAAATCATCTACATATCATCACGGTTCCTGATGACCGAGTGCTAGCGCTCTGGCGTTCGGTACCACAGGTTTCGGTTTCGAGTCCCGGCGGTGCGATGGATGGATGTTTCTAGTGGTTCGAATCCACTTTAAACCGTAGGTCCCTGTCTAATAAGATCGCAGAGCGTTGAGCGTTGCGGGGCCATTATTACTCAGCGTCCGTAGCTTATCTAAGCTACACGCACCTCCTGGGTAGTGCTAAGTCAGTAACGTCTGTGCAGCCCTTGCTTATGGTATAAAAGATTACGGTCTAAGTATTTGCTAGCTGTATTAGAAAAAAATCTATATAACATCACTAAAATTATTACTATAAAAAAAATTTTACCTTAGTTGTTAAAATTTTTCAAACTAAAAAAAATTATTAGAAAATAGTTAAAGTTAATTTGCATTATAAAGCAAGCAATTCATTTAAAGTCCAAAACGACGACAAAATTTATAAATTGAACTTTTTAAAGTTCGCTTTTCAAAAACGAATGGAGCAACAGCAAAAAAATCGTCATCATCTGCTTAAAACACTCTGAATACTTAATTTAGATTGCCTTTTATAAACTTTATTTTTATCAGTTTCTCGTTTTCATTGAGTCATGTGACACATGCTTGTTTGAAAAAAAAAACCACTTTTTAACCTCGTTGGCATTAATTGTCTTCGGTGATAAAAGAGAAAACGGTCCTATCTGTAGAAAGAAAAAAAAATTGCGTTGGAAAACGTTGTTTCTCAGCGTTGATCCCCCCCATACATAAGTAATGACTGTCTAAACAACACTGAGAAAAGGGAAGAAAGAAGAAGAAGAAGAAAATTGTAAGGGCTAAAAAAAAAATTTAAATCACACTCTTTAATGAAGAAAAAGATTCTCTTCCCTTTATTTTCGCTCTCAGCTTGTTCTGGTTTTATAAAAGACGTCCTAAATGAACCGCCCAGCCTCAAAATGAGAGAGTTACTGAGAGATGAAAAAAAATGGCTAAATAGGAAGAAAGGAAATGAAGGGCTACATCAGCTGTTGCTGGTTTTCAAAAGAGTTGAGATGTATTTGAAGTATTAGTTTAAGTAAATCGTAACGCGCTGGTTCGATCCTTTCAAACGCTTTTAATTTGATATCAAAAACGAATGCAAATTCTTCTGGAATTTTGTTTTGTATTAGTTCTCCTAAAGAAAAAAAAAAGGTATATAATTGTGTTCTTGGTAAAAATGTTTCATTTTTTTTTTTTTATTATTTTTTTTTTTTAATGAGCGTAATTCTACTTCTTTTATTTGTTATCTGGCAACGATGATAAAAATGAGTCATTTTTCCTTTTATGTCTCTCAAGAAAATAGTTGTAATTAAATAACTATAATTAGAACTATTTTGTTCTAAACTAATGGCTAAAGTACTTAAAAATAGAATTTATAATCTGATTGAATTAATGCAATCTAAAAATTCTGTGAAATCTTTTTTCTGAAATAAAAGAGAATTTTCATATGTTTTAACTAAAATATTTCAAAATATTAAAAATTATTTTAAGTTTCGAAAATAATAAAAAAATGTAATTAAATGTTAAAAGAAATAATATTTATTATTCATGATTAATATTCTAGTATAAAAGAAAACATTTATTGTTTACTTACTTTTAAAATTTTCCTTTTCGAAAACGAATGGAGGAACAGCAAAAAAAAAAAAAAAAAAAAAAATCATCATCTGCTTAAAACACTCTGAATACTTAATTTAGACTGCCTTTTATAAACTTTATTTTTATTATTAGTTCCTCGTTTTCATTGAGTCATGTGACACATGCTTGTTGAAAAAAAAACTTTTAAACCTCGTTGGCATTAATTGTCTTCGATGATAAAAGAGAGAACGGTCTTATCAGTAAAAAAAAAAAAAATGCGTTGGAAAACGTTGTTTCTCAGCGTTGATCCCCTCCATACATAAGTAATGACTGTCTAAACAACACTGAGAAAAGGGAAGAAAGAAGAAGAAGAAAATTGTAAGCCATAAAAAATAAATTTAAATCACACTCTTTAATGAAGAAAAGATTCTCTTCCCCTTTATTTTCGCTCTCAGCTTGTTCTGGTTTTATAAAAGACGTCCTAAATGAACCGCCCAGCCTCAAAATGAGAGAGTTACTACAGAGAGATCGAAAAAAAAATGGCTAAATAGGAAGAAAGGAAATGAAGGGCTACATCAGCTGTTGCTGCTGGTTTTCAAAAGAGTTGAGATGAATTTAAAAGTATTAGTTTAAGTAAATCGTAAACGCTGTGCTTCGATCTTTTCAAATGCTTTTAATTTGGATATCAAAAACGAATGCAAATTCTTCTGAATTTTGTTTTGTATTAGTTCTCCTAAAGAGTAAAAAAAAAGGTATATAATTGTGTTCTTTGTAAAAATTTTTCATTTTTTTTTTTTTTTTTTTAAGAGAGTAATTCTGCTTCTTTTATTTGTTATCTGGCAACGAAGATAAAAATGTGTCGTTTGTCCTTTTATGTCTCTCAAGAAAATAGTTCTAATTAATATTGTTTCTGCTTCTAAACTAATGGATAAAGTACTTAAACTCTAAAAATAGAATTTATAATCTAATTGACTACTAAAATTTTAAAATGTTATGAAATTTTTCTGAAATATGAAATAAAGGAATCTTTATGTTTTCATGACTGCAATATATTTCAAATTATTAAAATTATTGTATAGTATGTTTCAAAAACAATAATAAAAAGAAAAGAAATTAAATGTTAAAGAAAATAATATTTATTATTCATCATTAATATACTAGTAAAAACAAAGTATTTACGGCTTGCTTAACTGTTAATGTAATTAAATTTAAGAAAATCTAAATAAAATTAATATAATTTAAACATTAATTTTTCTAGCAGTGTATAATTATCTATACTTAATTTAGTACCACAATGAGTAAATGTTTTCATTATTTCTGTTTTTTTTCCTTCACGCTTTTCACTTTTAAACTTAAAAATTAATTTTTTATTTTTTATCTTTCAAAAGAATGTTTAAAAATTAACTTGATTGGCAAGTTTTTTACTTGTTAATTAACAAATTATAGAAAATAGTATTTCTTATACTTATCTATTGGCTAAGGATATTTATAAATTAAAGGAAGTCTTTTAAACTATACAATATAAATTAACGTTTGCAGGTGAGCGTCTAGAGCACGGTAGTCAACTTTTTTATATCTACCACCCACTTTTGTATCTCTGTTAGTAG
The DNA here is from genome assembly GCA_021605095.1 of Caerostris extrusa. NCBI lineage: Eukaryota > Metazoa > Arthropoda > Arachnida > Araneae > Araneidae > Caerostris > Caerostris extrusa. The sequence goes on from BPLR01003524.1 coordinate 29,155, forward strand.
TAAAATTTTTTAACCACCCACAGGTTTCACAGGTGTAGTAATATATAAAGCAGTTACGTTACTTTATAAAACTCATGAAGCAGAGTTACAGCAAGTTAAAGTAAAATAATTATTTACCAAATATTTTGTGTCGGACTTTCACTAAGTTTGGCAGAATAAATATTTATAAATCAACTTACTGTAGAATCTATCTTTTACTGTATAATTACTTTACTTTCTTACTTACTGTAGAATCGAACTAATCTATCTTTTATTTATACTTTGCATACATACAAGCATGACATCTCATGAAATTGCATTTAATTAATTAACTTACTAATGAGATCCCTGATGGCGATGCTGTGAATCTAAATACTGATATCTGGTCAATTTTTGTGAGGAACAAACAAAGATGTCCTCTTTTGGAAATATTGAGGCAGTTTCTTTCTTTGGTAATAATATCATTAATAGCATTAAAAATTGATTCTACCAAATTCTTAGTAGGGAAAGGTATCAATAAACTGAATGTCATTTTCCCCATATTTGGTTATGACAGGCATTTTTAAAGCAATACATAAGAGTTATTCTGTTTCAACATTTAAAAAGAATCAATTAAATTTAAAAACAGGAAATTTACTGATAACCTACAAAATCCCTACCACCCACCATGAAAGTTACAACGTCCACTATTGGGCAGCAGTGACCAGATTAACTACCGCCAATAGAGTATGCAATAAATTTTTCAATCACAATTTAAAAGTTTGCATAGATAGCAGATTTTTTTCCCACTCATAATTTTAGATGTAAGGCATTTGTCTTGCTTTACTAATGGTGAGAAAACTCAGTCTCAGAAAGAAATTTATTTTAATTTGTGTTAGAAATGTAGTATCTGGTACCATTTTTATTTTTAAAATAGAATTAAAAAGTTAGCATAAAATTCTCAATTTTTTTTTCTTCTTGCTAATTGACTTCAAGTAAAAAAATAATCTACAACATTTCTGCTACTGATCTAAAGCTTCACAATACAGTGATAATTCGGAATGAGATCCTACACGAAATTGCCTTTACTACACGACAGAAAAAAAGGTATAATTTCCGATGCCTCTTTTCATTCACAATGCTAGAGAGCTCTGATATTGAAGGGAAAAAAGAAACATCTTGTGCGACTATTCATTTCGGCAACAAAAGACAGAGAGAAAAGAAATGGAAAAGAAAGAGGAGGAATAGCAGGTTTTTAATCGCGAATCGCATTCTAGGCCGAGGTACCTTCCCATAATAAGCCGTTACTGGCGATAGAAGAAAAGTGAAATACATAGATGAAACAAAAGTTGGCGTTCTTTTTGATCTTCTGGAAGTAGGGTGATTCAGCGAGAATGATCTTGAAGAAAACGTAAAAACTTTTCCTTTTTTTTTTTCTTTTCTTACTTCTCCCACAAAATTTCCTTCCAGAAGAAAACCGTGATGGAGACTGACAAACAAAGTGAAAAAGAAAAAGAAAAAGACGTAAAGAAAAGGAGGAAATACAAGTAAAAAAAAAAGAAATTTTTTTAATAGTTCTTTCAAAGCAAGAAATCTCTTTGAAAGAAGGCTTCCTATCAACTAATATTGAAGTACTTACTCTTTTAGGAGCTTCTCTCGTTCCTTTGACAAAGAAAGGCAAGGAACAAAAATTTCTCTTTTCCCAGAAAGTAAGAGGGAGGAAGCAAAGATATTATTGGCGGAAAAGCTTCCCCCTAGCCTCTAATGACCGCAGTAATTGGTCCCAGGTATAATTGAGAACATTTTTGGGGGTTACTTTTTCTCCCGACAGGAAGGAATACGCCCACAAAAGTGGCACAAGTCTTCCACACACACATTCCAACTATCAAAAACTTTTTGATTTAGTAATTTGGTTTAAAAATACATTGACTGAACCTCAACTTCGTCATGCCTTATATCAACTCATTATAAAAGATATACTTAAACCTTCTGTATAATCTTAGATGCAAATTTTAGCAACACGCTATTCACTGGTTCGGTGGCAAAATTAGCATTATTTTCTACTATCATATATTATAGCAATTATGTATGCCGATTTCACATTTTAAATGAATTGACCTTACCAATTATTGCAATAATAAATCTTAATATTTTAAGCATATTTACAGAGTTCATATTATATAGCTATTTTTTGTTAACATTTTGCAAGATTTTTTCCTTTTATTTTCAAAAAAGCAACTTATGCAACCTAACATTACAATATGTTATAACGTTATATAACGTTGTTAACGCTATATGTTATATCGTTATGTAATATGCTATATGTTACGCAGAGAGAAAGTGAAACATATATATTGCAGACAGTTTTATTTATTTTAACTTAATTCATAAAAATCAATTATCAACGTTGAATTTGAACCGTTTCAGAACTCAATATAACAAATTGAATAATAGGTATATTAATATAATATTAATCTAGTATATAATTCTTTAAACAGTAGGTCCCAGTCTAATATGACTGCAGAGAGTTGGGTATAGGAATATCAACCCTACCTGTAAAGAAAAAACGAGAAATTGAATCTGCCACTAGGCAGGCGGCCTTGGCCCACGTTGGGACTGTTGCGCCATTGAAGGATAAACCATATAATTAATCACTAATATTAATCCAATATCTAATCTAATCATATTAGTATAGTGCATAATAGTTATTGCTAAAATTTTTAAAAATTACATACTCGTAGTTTACCTAGCATTCATCAGAGTAACACTATTTCAAATACAAATCTGAAATAGAATTTTGTACATTTTAGTTTATGAATATGCAATTTGTAATTAATTTATTTTAATCATCTCATAAACTAGAATAAGAGACAATAAATTAACTTGAATTGAAATTATATATTATGAAGGAAAATTTTGAATTTTATGTATGCAAATAATAAAAAAAATTTATGTGTGCAAATTAATATCTCTATATAGCATTTGATAATTTACATAATTTTAAAGTAGGCCGTCCTTCAAATTTTAATCTCAAAATCCACTATACACTCATAAACTATAATTTTTGATAACATAGTAAAATTACTAACTTTGCTTGCCAACTTTATTGTTGACTTAAATTGCTCACTTATTAATCTTTTCATTGACGATTTAAAAACAATATTAATAACTAAACACACAAAAAATAATTGTAAATATTGCACCTTAATTCACCAAACTAAAAATTATTATTTTTCATAATGCATCTACACCACTTAAGTCAGAATTCCCTTTCTCTTTACTACTTTCACCTGGAGTAACTCCTCCCTCTCGTTTATGACGTCATATGGGTCTATTTCATTCCTTCATGGTCTCATCTATTATCACGTTCTCCATTCTATTCTATTTTTCTCTCTCTCTGTTTTTTTTCTCACTTACCTTATAGGGTCTCTTTCCCATGAATCGTTCAATCATTCTCCTTAAATTCAGTTCTCGCTTCCACACCATGCGATCTTCTTGTGCTCCTGCTCCTAGATTTTTTTCCCCTCTTTCATACTTTTTTTTCCCTCTGCCTTGATTTTTTTTTTTTTTTCCCTCTCCTTGTTTTATTTCTTCCTTGCGTTTTTGTATGTTTAAAACTCAAATACAGGAATTTTTCATAAAGGTTTCATGGTTTTACCCGTGGTTCAACTCTCTTGATAATTTTCATGTAAATTGAAGAGTTTTTTTAAGGAGAGTTTTTTTTTTTTTTATGTGCGTGTGTGTATTTTTTTTTTTTTTTTTTTTTTTTTTAACAAAAAAACTCAAACATTTGTATGGTAGGTTTATCCCTTCCTTTCTTTCTTTTTGAAACAAATTATATTTCACTTCAGAAAGTAAAAAGAAAAAAAAATTACACAAAAAATTTATTCGTATTTTTTTCTGTTAAATTGTACGATTTTTTTTCCCTAAATTCATATTTCTCTGTTTTTGAAATATAATATTTACGCTTGCATTAACTTCTTACATATATTTCAAATGTATGAACACAAATTTTTTACATATTAATTTTAAGAGGGAGTCATATCTTTTTATTTAAAAATACTTTTTAAACAAATTTTTGTAATTTATTTTATAAGAATTTGAAAGGAATTTTTGGGGAACTTTTATTGAAATAGTTTTAATATTTTACTTATTATACTTATGAAGAAGTATTTTTTCAAACTAATTTTCGGAGAACATTTACTGAAATAGTATTTTACTTTTTATACATCAGAAGATTTTTTTTAACTACTTTTTTGAGATAATTTACATATAACGATGTAGATAATTTTGCATAGAAGATTTATAATAACAGCAAATGAAAAACTGTTGGAGAATTAAATAAAAATTCATATTTTTATTTTTTAGATTACAAAAATCTCTTTTTTTTATAATCTAAATATTGAAATTCTACGTAAATATTTAAGAATTTAAAAATTAAATATTTATTAATTTCCAAATTTACAGTGAATATTATTTTTTATAACTTTTCATTTTCTTTTCACTGAAATTATGAATTTTAGTTTCATAGTTTAGTTTAGTTTAAACAGCATCAATAATGAAAAATAGTAATAAAATAATCAAACTATGTTATGTGAAGTATAGAAAAATTTTAAAGATTGATCTTTTTTAATTAGTGAAAGTTTTATATTGGTTTCTTTATTTACATAACTATTTATAAAATAGTAATAAAATTAAACTACGTTTTGTGAGGTATGCAAAAATTTTAAAGACTGAGCTGTTTAATTTTTAAAAAACTTTATAAAGATTTTTTATTGCCTTTATTGGTTACTTTTATTATTGTTATTAAGATATAATTAATTCTTTTTTTTTTTTTTTTTTTTTATTATGATTTCTGAAAATTGAAATTACTTACTTTCTCTACAAAATGAAAGAAATTATTTTAATATAAATCAATTATTCAAATATTTTTTTTCTCTATTTTCTTTTAATTATTTAAAAAAAACATATATTTGTTTAAGAGTATTATAATGTTATCGCTTATTTAAAATTAATTTTACCAAAACACTATCTATGTAATTAACAAATGTTAAGCTTAGTAAAATATTATCTTTTGTAAATAAAATTAACATATTTAAAATATTTTCATGACTACTACAACATTATTGCCATTATTAAAGAATTTCAAATAAAACTAGTCAGTGAAATTATTTAAATATATGAAGATTATAAACTATTTTTTACTTTTCCATTATTACAGCATACCATATGTTATCTAGATTTCTTAGTAAACTTAAAGTTTCTATAAAGCATGTATAATTTCATGAATTTTTTATAGACAAATTTTAACATCAAAACTTTCATTAATGAATATTGATATTATAATATTTATTTGATACAGTGCTGCAGTAAAAACAATTTTTTTTTTTTTATTCAATATCATAAAACATTTATAATCATATAAATTTAAAAATTGTTAAAATTATCTAAAATAAAAAATATTAAGAAGTTTTCAAATTTTCTTGTGCATTAAGTGTATATTTTTGAGTAATTTTTCATTTCTTTTAATTAAAATTAAAAATAATTAAAACAAATTAATAAATATTAATAATTAAAAATAAATAAATAAATAACAATAATTAAGAATAAATAAATAAAAATAATAATAATAATAATTAAAAATAAATTATTAAAATTTAATTTAATTTATTCTGTTTTCATTTCACATACATTGAATTTTCAAAATTAGTTTAATAAAGTGATGTAACGATCCATCTTCAAAACTATGATCATCTTGTATTATACTTGAATGTAATAATAACTCAAAATCTTTTTCCATATACGAGAAATTATTTTAATTATGAAAATTAAACTAATAATAATGTATGTTTTGTAACAGTATTGCCATTGATTATTTCTATTGTTTGTGGTACAACTGATTTCAGACACCCACTTTTATTCGACAACAAAGAAACTTTATTTACCTTACCTAAACAAACACTCAGTACTAAAAAGGGCGATTTAAAACTTAAAAGGAAAATTTTGGTCTAAGCAGAGACTGAAAGAAGAAGAAGAAGAATAAAACGGAATGTTCGGAATTAATCCAATGTTGGCTCTAGTGCATTAAGCTGAATGGCTCTATTTTCGCAATAAACTACATGTAGAGCCTTATTTGCTAAAAGGATTCTCTTCATTTCGACTCTCAATTCAAAGTTTATTCGCAAAACTTCCATTATCCAGGCCGACTTAGTGAACAAACAGAACAGTTCCATTGCTGGCATATTCTACCTCAGCACAAAAGCTTTTGTGTACCTGCTTTCCAAAGCGAAACTCGCTTCACAACGCCTGCTAACAGGGAAAGGCTTAAAACCATGTGCAATGCCGCTGTCGAAAGGTAGGGGGCGCTTCACACCAACACGATAGAAAAATCGCCGCCATTTTACAATGGAAATGGAAGTTTAAGTAAAGGTGAGACAGAAATTAGAATTTAATTGCCTTGTTCGTGATCCAGTATTAATGGCAGCCATCGTTCAGAAAATTGTTCGGAACTTGTAGTAATTTTTGATTCGAATCGAAATTGATTCGAGATTGATCAGTTATAATCATTTTTTTTTTTTTTATAATAAATAAGGGAATAAATTGCTAATTTTGGATTTTCGGTATGATTTTATTTTCTGTACTTTAAATAATCGCATCACAAATTGTTTCCTTAAACGGAATTTGAAAAATATAATTCAACCTTAGATTAAATCTGAATTATTGTTTCATAAGTATTTCTTAACTCAGTGCAAGAATTGAAATATTTTTAGCTTTAAAAGAACGCTAAACCATTTTTATTAGTTTTTTATTTCACTGGCTCTCGGTGCCAGAGGTTTAGAGTTCGATTAGTGTTAGGTTAGTGTTGACAGCCCTACCCTGTAAAAAAAAAACATCTCCTGTCTCGAAATCTGCAAATAGGCAGACGACCTTAGGCTGTAGTACCAGGAAGTTAGTTAGTTAATTATTATCAAACTAATGATATGAAAAATAGGACTCAAAATGCAATTCTATTATGGGTTAGATTATTAATTTTTTTGTATCCTTAGAAGAATTGCATTTTGTGTTAAAAATAAATTTGGTTCAGCGAAAATAATAATCTTTATCTCAAAATATTTTAAACTAATTAAACAATTACGTTAATTATATCACAAATTTTTGCATCAATTCCTTCAGAACCTTAAATGTATATCTTTAGAATTTTCTCATTGCATTCTTATAAAATGCTATAAAGGTACAAAAATTTTACCAATCTCCAAGTTTTAAGTGCGGCCTGATGGCCAATTGGCAAGCGGTCTGGCATTTGATACCACAGGCTCCAGGTTCGAATCTCATGAATGTTTGTCAGTGGTTCGTAATCCAAGTAGGGCATGCAACTATGTTGTGTTATGTAGTCTCATGACGGAACTTAAAAATAAATTTGGTTGTCTTAAAATTAAAGAATGTGGTTGTCTTGTCTTAAATAATAAGTCTTTGCTGTCTAAGATTGTCTTAAATAAATTCCGTCTTATGTAATGAAATTTTAAAAAAAAAACCACTTACGCATAAGCATATTAAAAATAACATGTCGAACAGGTGCTACTCGACAAGCAAACTCTCAAAGTCCTATTTCAGCAAACTCGTGCGAAACCCATGGAATTTTTTAGTCTTTGTTCTGATGCCACAGCAACGAACTATAATTCATTAAAAAAACACATATACAGCTCAAAACTTTTTTTTTTCATTCGCAATGATTTTAACTCTTCAGGGTTTTTTAAATCTGTCACGCACGAACATTCACTGAAGTAGCAGAGTTCTGAAAGAGCAATTCTTCAAATCAACTTCAAGCATTCACCACTTAGTAAACACACCTTCGGTAATAAATCCTTTTTTTTTTTTTTCTTCTCTCTCTCTCTTCTTTTCAGCTCTGTCGTTGAAAGATTTCTGGTGATCCATTATACGGGTATAAATTTTCTCAACCCCTTTCGACTTAATAATGCCCACCTCTATCCTAGAAGTAATTAAAGTGAGAAGTTCTTTCACGTATAAAAGTGCTTTTATTTATTTATTACTACCCCCCTTACCTCCCTCTTGCAATTTTTTTTTTCTTCTTCTGAACTCTTCTGACGCGTGATTGGATACGAATGGGGGTAGAATTTGGGGCCTCTATAAATGGAAGGGTTTTAGTCTATGAAAAGAAGGTCTCCTTTTGTTTGATGGTGAAATGTTGGTGATAAATGTTGGAAAATCTTGCGTTTTCTGGGCTTCTCAAGAAATAGTTGGTGTTGAGATTATTTATAATTTTCTTTGTTATAAAATTTTGAGACACAATAAAGGATTGTTCTTGAATACAGGAGAATTCTTTTAAAATTCACTGTACATAAATTATTAAGGACCATTTTTTATTTTAATTCCATTAAAATACTGTATAAACTGTCTACGTATTTTTTTTAAAAATCTTACAGGTGTTACTGAATACATTTTTAAGAGTAGTAAAGTAGATACGATGTTTCTTTTAACATGTAACTATTTTACACCTTAATAGTCAATGGATCACAAAAGGATCAATCATAATTTTTTATTTCATAAAATGTATACTAAGAGAAATTTTCTACAAATATATATATATTAATCGACACTGAACTTTTGGTTGGTGTTTTTACGAAAGAAATATGTTGAACTTTTCTTCATTACTGTAATGTGCATTGCCAAAAACGTGAATAAAATTATTCAAATTTATACAGACACTTTTGAAAGAAAAATTTTTTAGGTTTTATTCGTATCAACATTAAAAATTAATAAATATCAGATTTAAGTAAGTTGAGAAAAAATATAATAATAAAGTTACTTTTAACAAAAATAACTTTTTTCTCTGTGATCCCATTTAGCATAGACTGATTCCTTTGCAACGGAAGAAAAGGTCTTAACTTTTATAAATTCCGATTAATAGTTGAACCACATAAATATCCAATCACTTATTAAATCACCTCTAAGAACATCTTTCATTCTTTTTCATTGTTGTATACATTTGCTAACAAATGTATCCTGTCATTTGAATTATCGACTACAAGTGTTACTGTGATTAATTACTGTGATTTATTCTAGGATTTAAAAGTATACCCATTGAAAGGTTTCCTGGTTTGTTTGTTTTTTAATCGAGTATAAAAATTATTTATTATAAAACATTGATTACACATTTTTATTGATAATATAAAATATTGTTCAACTTATTAAAAATTAGTTTTTATTTAATTATAAAAGAATTTTTCGGGATTTTTTTGCTAAACACCGAATGATAAAAAATTTTCGTGATATAATTATAAAACACCGAAATAAAAATAGTAAAAAAAAATTGGTCTTCTGAGTATTATAGTTTTAAAGTTAAGAGAAATATAGACACACACACATGCAAACATTTACTTTATACATCGAATGAATTTCTGAAAATGTCTAAAATAATAATAGATTATTAATAGAAATGTGGAAAAAATGTATTTAAATCTTAAATACATGTTATATCTTGAAGAAATTCTTTACTGCAAGAAAGTTTTTCCTATACACACAAAAATTTTTATCTATATATCATTACGTGTTTTGTTTGGCTTTTCGTCCTTTGCATTTGTGAAATTCATTTTCAAAAGTTATTCACAGCATGACAATTATCTGAAGATAACGAAAGTTTTAGAAATTAAATGTATAGTTTTTTAACCAAAAATTATTTGTTTATATAAAAATTTATTTTGCTTACTTCATACATATTTATTTATTTTAAGAAATATAATGATTTCAAATTATTTTTACAAATTGTTTATATATTTTATTAAAAATATTTTAATGTTTCACATGTTTGTATCAAATTTGATTTCAAATATCAATTTGATAAAATCGTGTTTCTTCTTTTGTGTTTTAATCTAAACTAAGCAAATATTCCTCAAAACTCAATTTAAAATATTTTTTTTATCAAAGACTGACTTTTTTTATGCATTTTAAATTTTAATAACAACATGTTAAAATCAAGTTTTGCCTTTTCGTATCATTTGTAGCTTTCATCAATTGAATGTGAAAACTGACACTTAAAACTATCCTCGAAACAACTACCGTAGTGCCATCTATCTTTTAAGCTTAAAACTACGACCATTTAATTGAGGTGTTTAATAACCTACATTAACAAACTGTTTATTGAATTCTATATAAAACTATTTTTAGGAACGATTATAAAATTTAATTGAGGTATATTTATATTATATTTTCGATTATTATGTAAATTCCATTATTTTAAAGAAATTTTAAAAACTACCAGAAATATTTTAAATGATTTTATCAATCCATTGAAAATTCTGTATGCTTAATAACACAAGGAGGTCAGTAATTTGCAACAAAAACTATAACACCTATCTTTTTGCATAACACTTTAATTTCCCAATTAAATCCTTTATATTTTAATGTTCTAATTTATAATAAATCTTTCTACATAATTTGTTTGTTTGTAGAAATAATTCTAGTAATGATAACTACTGAATCTAAATGTAAGACTAAAATTAAAATTTTGAATGCTAGATTCACAAATAATAGATTTAAAATCAATTTTACTATTAGTCTATTTGTTAAGACTTTATAATGTATTAAAAAGCTTTACAAAATCAATTTTAATGAAAATTAGTATCACAATAAAAACTGATACCAACAATGACGAAGTACTATTCCACCTTAAATAAAAATTTCTTTTATTTAAATTTTTATGTGGCAAAATTCCATGCAGAAAAATTTGTATTAATTACTCATTTAAATAAATTACTAGAATAATTAATAAATAAGTGCATTGTACTAGATTAAATATGTGAAAAATTTTGTCTGAAGAATAAAAATGCAATATTAAAATATTGTTATTTCTGATAGTTTTCGAAGATTAAATAATGTATAGAATAATCATATATTTTCTCATCTTCTCATCTATTTTCATTTCCATGTTAATGGATTTTAAAAACATAACACTAATTACAATACAGTTTTTATTTGTACCATGCAAGGCTTTATTATGTTGTATTATGTTAAAATAATTTTCTTTTTTTTTAATTTATTGGAAAAATTTTTTTCACTGTCAGAAAAAGTTCCACTTAAAGGAACTTTAACTATTCACTTTTCTTTAAAAAAAGGTAACGAAAACAACTATAATTTTTATCTATAAGACATTCTACTTCAAAACATGACATTATTTCTTTCTTGAACGTTATAGTCAATGATTGATATGATAGTTGCGATTACATTTTAGTACTTGATTTCTATAATTACTATTTGTTTGTGTTCTATAAACATAGTTATTTAAAATTTTAAAGCATTTTTTTAATTTCTTAAGCTGTGAACTGTTATTCTCTCATGAAGTTTAATCTTTTAGAGCTTCATAAAAAGCCTTGAATGAAATCCATTCAACAGATGCCCTTAATTAACTTTCAACTTTTTTTTTTTTTCGACATTTTTATTTAGTTGAAACTCATTATAGTTAGTTTATAAATTTAATTCCTTATTTTGATTTTATAACCACAAAAATTCTTAAATTTAATCAAGACGATATCTTTGATGGAAAATGTTTAAAACTCAAAAAAAAAAAGCAAGAATTCTCATTTTAAATGACCCCTTTGCATCCTTCCTACCCAAGAAAAACGAAATTGATATTTTCTTTTACTCTGAATTCGTATTTTTATTTTTCCTTTCTTCTTTCTTTGCCCCTCTTGTTTTATTCGGACTCCACACACGATATGTAAGCGAATCAAGTGCTGTAATTATCCCTAAACGAGTAACCAAAATTACTTCTGGGATTTGGCGAGCACCCCCAGCGTGGAAAAGAGGGAGGAAAAAATTAGATTAGAATTAAGAAAAGTGCGAAGGGGGACAGGGAATGAAAATGCTGCGTCCCATTCAAAGGCAAAAATGGGTTCTTTTCATCGCTTTTAATGCTCTTTCACCTTTATGACCGTGCAAAGGAATATATGTATATATAAAAAAAAGTTGTTATCGTGGACTCGCGTTTCCGCATTCGTCTTTATTTCCTCGCCTCATTTTTATCTCTCGGTAAACTACATTTTCCGTCTTCTCTGAAAAAGCAACATTTTTATTCCTCACCGAAAAGGAAGAAAAACACATTTTAAATCTCTCCCTTCTGCTGGAATAGTTCATTCTCACCTCCCTTTGTGACAAAATATCCCGCACATAATATCGCCTGTCACGCATGACTGAGGGATATAATATACTGCTCTTTTTATTTGGAAGAAGAGAAAAAATGAATAATTTTTTTTTTCTCTAAGCAATAACAGTGGTGTTTCTAATGTCTGTTTCTAAAATTGCATTTCCAGTCGTGAAGGGTTAGCATGAGTAATTGCTTGATAAAAACATTTCTAAAATGCTAGTCAGATGAATAATTGATTGAGTATATGTCTCTCCACACTATCATAACATGATCTAATTTAAAAAAGGAATATATAGAAGATTAATGCATATTCTTTTTTTAAAAATATGATTTCCTCATTCAAAATAAATAGTGTAGTCATCAAAAACATATTTATGAATAGAAGTTTAAATTGTAATAATCTTAACAAAGTTTTTTCGATAAATTTATATTCATAGCAGTAGATTAAGCATTAAAATATATGAATCTGAAATAAATTAAGTCTTATTGTGGTTTCGTTACCTTTTTTAAAGAAGTTTTTATACTGAAGTTTCCTTCAATGTTTGTATGTCTACCTTTATTTAATTGTTTACCTGCTTTAATTCACAGGGCATAGAATATAGCAAAATTTTCTCTAATTTTGTATAAAGATTTATGTTTCATAAACTTTCAGAGTCAAAAATAATAATAAAATCATTTATCTTGATTATAGCATTCTAAATAAAATATTATTTTACGAAAGTGTTTGAAGCTTGTTCCAATATTCATATTTCTCATAAGGAAATCGTTCATTAAAAGTCGTTTTCGAAAAGAAAGGTTATAAATAATTTTTCTTCAACAAATAACTTTTTATTTGAAAAAGTTAAATATTAAAAGAAATATTTTTCTCTAAAAATGCCCTAAATAACAGTACATTTACAATAGCGTTATACAAAGCATCATATAAATCAACAAAAAGCTCACTTATATTTCTTGTATAAGAATTTCAGACATTAAGTGTTTGTATTATATTTTTCATTTCTTATTTATTTTGTCGTACATAAATATAGAAATTAAATATAGATATAGTGTTAAAAGACTTCAGCAAAATTTATTTTTGATTTCTTGCTAATCTAATGGCTTCGTTTACTTAAAAAAATCAATGTTTTGTTTATTTTAAAAAATACTTTTTAAAAATTATTTTATTCTTCCCAAATTGCTTATTTCTTTTTATCTTGTTTGATACCTTCATAAGAGTGTTTCAGAGGAAATATTGGGCTTATTTATTTACTTTAAAAAGTAAACATGAAAAGGTATATCCAATTTTGAAATATTTATATTAAAACAACTATAAAAATAAGTTCCCAAAAATATTTTTTATTTAAAATCTCTTTCAAAATGTTGTTTTTGAACCATTGTGTCTTATTCTAAATGTGAGGAAAGTTCTATTTTTAATTTTTACATAACCTAATTAATGTTTGTTTACTTAAAATATTTGTTGCAAAACAAGTTTAAACAGCGACATTCTCAAACAAAAAAATTCTTACTTGAGTAATGTATTTTTTTATGTTCGTAGTTTCTTTCACAAAATGATTTTAAACAAAATCTTCAATTTCATTATTTTCTACAAATAAGTATATAAAATGGTACATTTCATTTCGAAATATGTTTAAACGATTAAAAAAACAAATTTCCAAAAGTTACTTTTTATTTGAAATCTCTCTGCAAAAATGTGGTCCTTGGACAATTGTTTCTTATTTTAACGTCTGTCTCTCAAAGAATAAAAAATGAAATTCAGTTGTTGTTTTTTTCATTCAGAACAAAAATATTCGATTAATAAAAAAATCTTTTTTCCCGAAAACTTAAATCAAAAAATGCTTATATTTTTGAAGCCTTTTGAATTCAATTATTTCTAAATAACTGAAGTTATCTGTGATTAAATTATCAAATTCAAATTTAGCACTTTCATTACAATTTGTTGTATATTTAAATAGTAAAATATCTAGAAACATAATTGCCATAAAATTAATTAATGAGAGATTCTGTAGTAGTATTCTGTAACTAAACCATTGCTTCCTACTATGGAATTATTTAAAAAAAAGAAATTATAACAATAATATGCAATATGAATACCAATATTTTACAAATATGTATTAAAATAATTTAAACCTTAAAAATCATTTTGTCAATTTTTTACCTCTTTTAAAGTATAGTCAATTTATATTTCAGAGAAACTACAGCATTTTAAAAAATATTTCTCAAAATATTTCTTATTAATGCCAGCATAATAAATTAATTTAATTTATCTCTAATTTTATTTTAAAGAATACAATTGAAAAATATTTGTTATAGTTTAAACTTTTATTTAACAATAAATTAACGTTTTTGTCATGCTGCAGTTGTTTTTATTTTTATCAATTTATTTTTTTGCATATTTTATTAAATACTATTAAATAAGTCTTTTTATTTTATTCTTTATAAAATTACATCATTAAGCTTTTTTTTTTTTTTTTTTTTTCATATGATGTGCATCTTTTGAATTAAATCATATCTTTTTCCATTTCAGGTTATGCTGGGTATTTAAAAAACCGTCAGTTCACTCATTTTTGGAAAAGGAATATCTAGCATTGCAGATTGTTATTTGAATGCCAGCTATTAGAGCGTGAATCCAAGTTTTAAAAGAAATTTTAGAGTATTAGAAATTTCGAAAATTTTCTTTCATCTATTTTAATTTGGCACTGTACAGTTTTCCTTACCCTTTTCTGAAAAGGAAAGAAAAAAAGAAAACACAAGGAAAAAAACAAAAAAAAAACAACTGTAAATAAAATCCAACATCTAAATGGATTTTATGATTAGTAGATAAATACGTTAGGTTTTGCTTGATATCCACACAACGCAGTAGCCATTTTTAGTCTATCCTTTCAACAAAGTTTGCTGCTTGTATGGAAGATAAATATTTAATGAAGAAAAAAATTATCTTTCTTTCCATGCCATAGTGAGACCACACGTAGATACACTCAGCACTGTAGAATTAGTGAAAGATTACTCAGCAACTATAAAGAACAAAACAAAGAAACAATTCGATGTTCTTTGTGGTATACATACAGTAAAGTAGAAAAAAAAAAAAAACTACGTTTTGTTCCGGGTGAAAGAAGATAAAAACTAGACTAAAAAAAAAAAAAAAAAACTTCCCAGTTGAAAAAAAAGAGAACGTAGATTTAGAGAATATCTGATATAATCGTTAAAAGATGATAATTGATTCATCGCCACAGACAAACTCTAAGAGATATAAGTGGCAAAAGATTTTTTTTAATAATACTACTTTTTTTTTTTCTTTATCGCAACAGAAGGTAGTATAACTATGGAAAGATGATATTGATGAATATGTTTAAAAAAATTCTTACAACCGTCATATCAGCACAAGAGACTATACTAACATCGGCACTGTTGTGTTCTTCCAACTTTCCTAGCCAAAGCGAGGACTTGAATAGCTCCTATTACTTTCAGGTGACGTCACGCCAAATTCTGATGACGTCATAAGCCAAAAAGAACCTATCCAACTCTTGGATGAAGATATATTTATGTGTGTGCGAGCACTGTAAATCTACTCTAGGCTCACAACACCCAATGAACAGTTGCGAGTCCGTATAAACTGCAAAGATATTCTACATAGACTATGTCCAAAGTTAGCACACATATATTCATATATGTTTCACTACAACCAAAGACTACATGAAAACTGAAGATAAGATTTTTTGGTTTTCCTTACGATGTATAGAATGCAGTATCAAACCCACTGTTTGAAACATTTCTATTATCATTCACCTTTGAAACGTATTTTATCTCCCTCTGCACTTTTACATTTGATTTCAGACATTTTCATTACATATACTTCCTTTTTGCTTAATACTTGAACTTACGATTTTCTTTTCTTTATAAGGCTTGGGCAGGAGTTTCCACTGAACACTAAGAATGCAGATTTATACAATTGTAAATAGCAATTTTTATTTATCTGATTGCATTAATAAAAGTTTGCAAAGAAATTAAATTAAATTTCTAACACATAACCTAAAAGGCGTGGGGTGGTTCAATTTCCACCGAGTAGTGAAAATGTGAATAGCCATCATTTTAATTCTCCTGTTTCATGGGAAATAGAAATTTGCACATTCGTAGGACAAATTGGAAACTCTTGGTCATGTGTACCAGAGATGGTACAGGCCGTACACGATAAAGCCAAGTACCGGTACGTTTTCCTCCGGTGCTCTCCGACAAACAGGTTTTGACATCTGTAAGAACGTATTTTCCAATAAGTTTGATGAAAGAATGTTTAGATAAAAATACACCTGTATCTTTCTACACGCTAGAGTACAGATACTGTTAGATATATAAAGTGGATATTCATCACTGTTATGTTTGAGACAGAACATTCCAAAGAAAAGCTATTTAGTCTTTCATTTTTTATTTAGTATATTCTTTGTTATAATAATTTAATTTTTTGATGAGTTAATATTATAAAATGTGACTTGCATTGTGTATACACTTACAAATTAATCTGTTTATTACTGTAAAGTGATTTAGATAAATGCACATCAAAAGAGAATATTTGAGTATGAAACTCTTTTGCTGTGTTTTTTATCTCAGAAAGCTATTTTGATAATATATTGCTTTCCCATGGATTATATGGATTTTCACTCTGTTTCCTTGATAAAAATATATTTCGCAAGGAAAAAATTATATACTACAAATTTATTTCGAAAATATATCTACCTCATTAAAGCTTTAAGTAGGAAAATTAAATTATCTGAAGCGTAGTTATTTATTTACGAAACTATTCATTAAAATAAGGGATTTTGTTTTGGATATTTTTAAGCTTTAGTTAAGTCTTAAATACGATGAAACAATAGAATTTTCTTGAATATGAAAACAGAAAAGAATTGTTTAAATTTAATTAGAATGAATTTTAAATTAAGATTTTCTCTAAAGTAAATTTTGATTAAGAATGTGATTAAAATCTTTTCCAAAGAATTTCTAATTTACGAAATATACTTGGTTTTTTTACCAATCGATTTTATAGAAAATTCATTACTTACAAAATTGATGCGACTGCATTCTCTTAAACAATAAAATATAACCATGGGAAAAGAGTTAAATATTATTGATATTTTTATATTGAATAAAAATTATTTTTTGTCCAATATGAAAATTACAGCTTCTCGAATATTTTGTTAATTTTTTTTTTTTTTATTTTATGACATAATTATGTGCACAATTTTACAACTACCTTTACTATGTTATAACTGAGATAATTTATGTGTATTTTGTTCCTGTTATAATGTTATATTTATTTATATTTTAATATGTTTTCTATTGAGATACTGAATGTTATGTACATATATATAAAAGATTATTGACATTAGAATACGAGACCGGTACTTAGTGCCAAAGTATTAATTTTTAACTGTGAAAAGTTCATCTATATTTTCATGACTGTACACACTGTCGGAATGTTTTTATTTGATCATATAACAGTATTTATTTTCATTTATTTTTGCTGTTAATATATTATAGCATATTCTTATACTTTGTCAGCTTATTATGCCTTTAAGCCAGTTGACTTATTTTTTTATCACCAGACGAGCTGTTAAGTCAATAGCCACTTATATGTTAAGATATTTACTGTTTAATTTAAATAATTTTAATTCATTTAAATTTTAACATTCAGATATGCAGAGCTTTTTTTTTTTTAAGCTTAACGCTAGTCAACTGAATTGAATGGGACGCTAGCAACCCCAGTTTTGAATTCGAGACTTATGATATAAATGTGGAAGTATCGGTTGCACAAATCTGATACGAAATATGATAAAGCAGTCAAGGAAAAAAATTTAACCTTCCAGATAATTCAAAGGTGTAAATTTCATATAGAAAAAATAAAATAGCTTAAATTTATTTTTATTCTGGTATATTTAGCTGTCACATCATGTTAAAGTGAATTATAGACAAAACATTTTAACGATTATTAACCTTAACCTACACTTCTAAAGTTTTTCCCTAAATGAAACTCAGCCAGTTTTTTATAAATAGCATTACCCATTTTATCTTCTATAATGATGCTCAAATAGTAAAAGAAATTTCCTTCTAATTTAACTTACATTAATTAGTAAAAAAAATGTAGGATCACACAAGATTAGTTATTAAAAATTATGCATCCAAAAAATTTATATTTTTTTTTTCTCATTACGCTAATGGAATAGATATTTCGTTATAATTAATTCATGATTTTGAGAAAGGCAAAAGAAAGAGACAGGGAAAGTATTATAATAAAAATATTGTGTCCCAAATCAAATTTTTAAAATATTTTTAAAAAATTACTTTCTGTTCTTTGATATTCAAAGAAAAAATTAAATAAATTAAAATTAATTTCAAAAAAGATCAAAAAGAAATAAAACTTCGACCTAATGGTTGAAAAATAAAGTGAATGAAAAATAAGAAATATATATTGTTTTATTCTTTCATCTCACAATAAAAAAAAACTATACATGTTACCCTCCATCCCCTTAAATCATGAACATATATCAAATTCTTCAAATGTGTTTTATTGTAAAAAATTTCGAAAAAAAATATTATCGAAAAATTACATTTTCAAACTTAATTACAATTAGAGCAAATTTTTTTTTCTGGATTATGAAAATATGTTTCACATAAAAGTGTGAAGATATAATTTCAAAGAAGACTGAATTTAAAAGTTAAGTTTAAATTTACTTGAATTTACTGCTTCAATGAAAAAGAAAAAAAACTTTAAAAATGAAATTTCTGTTTCCATTCATTGGAATTCACCTACTGCTGGAAGGTTAAGTTTAACTGGAGGCTCAACGACAATCCACTTGCTGAGCGTTTGGTGATAAAGTTAAGGTTTTGAGGAAACCCCTTGCATTTGCTTTGACACGAAACTCGTGTAAGAAACCCACCTTTAAACCGAAAAAGAATTTTTTTTTATTGCTAACATGACAACTCCCCAAAGGGCACGTTGTAATAGCAAACTAAATGACTTTTACATAGCTTGTCCAATTATTTCAGTAACATTGTGTACTGAAGCTACAAACACAAGTCGCTTTAAGTGGGGAACAATCAAAATACAACTTTAGATGACCAAATACTCTTATTCTTACAGCGTCGTTTGGCAACAGTCGTGTCTATCGTTTAGGCGTAACCACTACCAGTGACCATCACGAATATCAGAAAGTGTACTCTAAAAATAAAGATGGCGTTTTCGCAACAACCCAAACTACAATTACAATGAAATAACGAGATTCAAAAATTACCAAAAAAGGATATTTCATTACTATGTAAATGCTGCGTCTAATTCTAAAGCCTCCAATCTACGGATTGTATTTTATTGTGACTGATGGATAATCAATTTCAAATCAAAATTGTTATAAAATCTGGTTCGGTGGTTGCTTTAAAGAAAAGACACTTCTGTACAAGCACTAAAACGAATCAATTGCTTTGTGTAAGTAAATATTTATCCATGTACAGAGTATTGAATCCTTTAGCACAAACCATAATAAGGACCGATCTATGACCGAACCCCAAACATAAGCAAATGGTTTAGGATTCTTAGAAAGGAAATCCTTGACATTTTGAACTTCCCCTTTGGCAGGAAAAACTAGTTATAATCATGTACGTGTATTTATAACTCATAGTATAGATAAGATATATACATAATGTAGATTTTTTTGAAAGCCGTTGGCCTGGTAAAGAAAGTAGAATAGAAGAAAAAATGTTTCACTATAAAATATAAAAACAAATTATGTTTTCGCATAAAGAACTGGAGCGATACTAAGAGCAGAAGCAAGTACAGGAATCTAATCTGTTTTAATTTGTTTTCATTTTAAATTGAGCTTACTAAGATATTTGTATTTTTTTATTCGTTATTATTTCAAAATAACAATGATGTAAAATTATTCATTTATGTAAATTTTCATTAATCGACGTTTAAAAATGTAATCTATCTAACTAAACTCTTAGAAGTTATAACTAAAATAATATTTTTATTTATATTTCTTGGAAATAATTAGGATCCCCAGCTTAATAAGAAGTTTTGATAGCATTTTTATGATTTTTTTCTTTTATTATTGATTGGTGAAAAAAATGATTTTTCAAATTTAAATTACTATATTTTCATAACGATTCGAAGCAAAAGTATAATATTGTAAATTTAAATTTTTATTCATTATTATAAATTTTAATTAATCGAAATTAGCTATGTAATTAATACATGAAAGCATATGAACTTTAAGATTTTACTTTAATAATTTTTTGGTGGGGGAGGGGCTTCTTAAAAATAAAATATATCCATACCACATCTATATAAAACATTTGCATAGTATTATTTTTAAAAAATGTTATAATTACAGTAATGTACAGTAAGAGCCCAATCTGGCATTGTAAAAGAACCATAAAGATAAAATTAGGTTGAATTATTACCAAGGAAAAAGAATGGTGAAGTAAAAAAAATTCTAAATCCCTAACTGATATTAACCGCTCTAAGAGTTCGCCAAAACAAAAATATAATTTTACGAAAATTTTCTCTTAGGACGAGGGGAACAAAAAACTCTGCCACCTGAAACAATTCGTCTAAATTAGTACCAGTTTAAGAAGTACACCACACTTTATCCAGCGTGCTTAAGTATCTCTCTCATCGTAAGAGAGATATAAAAAGAGATAGGGTGAAGGTAGAAAAAATACCTTTGTCGGGTTTTCAGCTGTAAGGAGTAATTACCAGGAGACAGTTATTATCGTAGTCTTAATGATGCACTTCATAAAGGTACGGCTTAATTACCGAACACTTGAGTCATAAAAAAGAAATGGAAGGAACAAAAAAAAATCTCGAAAAGAGAAATTGGAATGAGAACAAATAACTCTTTTCTAAAAAACTCTCCAAAGCGTTGAAAATGTGTGGAGGAACAAAAAAAAAAAAATTTAACAGAGGTTATATTCAGAGGAACTGAGGCAATATTTAAAGGTAAAGATAAAAATTATTAGTACGACGTTCGGTGACAACAGAATTTTTGATTAAGATAAATATCGATGTTTAATTTCTCTTTTTAAAACCTGATCGCATATATTCTTCGGAAAAACTTTTAAGTTAAAACTCCCTGAGGGTGTAGTAAAAGAAAGCAATTCGTGAACATCGTTCATAACACAACAAATCTCAGGAAGAGCTTATAAAAAGGTTTTTATTAAGCTCTTAATGTACGTCATAACAGAACAATAAATTTTTGAATTATTATTCGTTGCGTGTTAAAAAAATTCTTTTAAAAGTCTCATAAAACGTATATTGTCATTAATTTGAGAAATTGCTGCTTCAAGTTTTCTAAATTATGTTGAAATAATTTTTTCTCTTTAAATAACCAGTTTTTGTTAAATAATGTAATGGGCATTATTAGTCATCTTGATAATTGCATACTATCCTTTAAATTTAACTTCGAAAAAAAGCCTAGTTCTTTCTTTTTTAATATAATTAAATTCCGTATTCGCTTTTAATTATTTGTAAAATATAAATTTCTTTAAATATATAGCAAATGATTTTGAATGATAGAATATAGTAAATATTCTCTAAAATAATTCATACAGTCAAAAAAATTAAATAAATTTGTTTAGTAAGGAAATTTACAAAAATAAAAGAAACAATTCAACGTTTTGAATGTTCTTTTTTTCCCTTTTTCATATTTTTTATTGAGTAAAGATAAATCACAATAAAAATTACAACAAGGAAAAAACGAAATTTAAAGGTTATTTTAAACAGATTTCTATTTGTTTAATTTATTTTGTTACTCATTCTGATATATGTTACTAGAATCAGGAAAATAAATCAATCTTTTCGCTAATTTAAACCATTTCCCATAATCAAAACAAATAGTTAAACTACCTATAAATTGATTCATAATGTTTTGTATATCATTTACTTTTCTAACACAAAAAAATTAATAATAGCAATGTATTTTACAGAATGAAACAGTAATTGAAGTTCAAAGACAAATAAATGAAAAAATTAAAAATACTTCAACAAATGTCAAGAATATTTATAAAACTATTATCTAACGGTTCAACAGTTTTATGTTCAGGTCAATATTAATGAATTGCCAATGCTTTTAATGCTCAAAAATGATATGATGCAAACATTTTATAGATTTTTTTTTAATTTTTTCATCCATTTAAAAACAGTATTAACTATTTTTATTACATATCAGATTGTTATAAAATATAAAATTTTATATAAAAATTAAGTTATCAGAATCTAGTATAAAAATTATATATATATATAAATTTTATAACCGTAAATTGAATCTTTCAAAGGATGATTGACCTTTAATCATTAAATTTCTTACAATACATTTCATATATTATCAAAGTTATCTCCAGTCTTGCTTTTGCTCTTGGTCCTCAGTTAATTCGTATGTTAGTTGCCATCCTCTGCCTATTTATTATATATAAATATAAATATATAGTACACCAGTGCTGTTGAAAGCACATAAGATTTTACACAAAATACTGCTCTAGGATTTGGTGCCATAGTTATTTTGTGTGTCTAGTGCAAAAAAAAAAAAAAAGAAATTTAACGATTATTCTAAACAGAATTGTATTTGTTTAATTTATTTTTGTTACTCATTCTGATATATGTTACTAGAATCAGAAAAGGAAATCAAATTCCTTATAAGAAATGTACATACCTACTTGCTTAAATGTATAGTAGAGTTCCATTTTTAATTTTATGTTATTTATATAGTTGTTTATTATTTTTGTATTTTTTATGTTTGTTGTCCATGTTTCTCAGCTGTATTGCAAAGGACTGCGAATAGTCTGTCATATCCTTTCTCAAAGTGGAATTACGAACATTGCTTTCGGAAGTAACCCACTTTCAAATGTGCCAAAGAGTTTTTAAAAGTTTTCTGCCAAATAATAATTTTAACCTTTAGTTTATTTTCTAAATAATTTATTATAATAATTTTTGCAATTTAATAATAAACATATCTCTTTAAATTAAATTAACTATCGTTTTCCATTTAAAAGACATCGGTTTTATAAATTTATATTTTATATAATCAAAAAAAAAAAAAAACATACCATAAATTATAATTAATTTTCATTTATTATTTTCTTATTTAAAATACGATAGACATGTATCATAATTGCACAAAATAAATATACTCGTAGAATTTTTTTTTCAATTTGTTTCTTTTTTTCGAAACATTTTTAAATTAAACATTGCATATCTAAGCAAGTGAATGCATAAATAACTTTTATTAAAACAGTTCGTTCTTCTAACGAGACATAATAAAGCTGATACTAATTAAAATACACGTTTATAAATGCACCTTAGCAAAAGCTATTTTAATTTTATGTCATTTATTTTTATTTTCATTCGAAAAAAATTATACTTCAATGATCATTTCTAAGAACTAAACTAGACTAAAAAAAAAAAAAAAAGTTTATACATTCTTTTGATGTTTCTTTAGTTAAAAAAAAAGTTACAATTAATACATATTTAGATTCCAATTTTCTTCCACCAGAATAATTTGAAATAATATTTTAAAAGAAGTTATGAATGAAATGGATTTAAAAAAAATAACATTGTTTTAATTCTTTTCTTGTTTTTGTTTTTTTTCCTTCGGCGTCTTTGTTTCCCTCCCCCTTCTCTTCCCCACCGAAAAAGAAAAATGAAACAGACAATTCGCAGTCCTGAAGGTAAACGTGAATAAGAAACTTACTGATTTAGTGTCGAGTTGCTAAGTGAGATGTTAAATTATTTTATTGGTTGTTAAAACATATTATCTTTATCAGAAGAAAAAAAATATCCGATATTTTCATTATTCTATATTTGATAGTAGATACACTTTTTACTGAAGAACTTGTAACACGTTGCTGTCATCAGAAAGAGAGAATTTCCAAAATAAAAAAATAAAAATAAATTAAATTAAATTGGTAGAGCAAGAATAGTTATAATTCTTGCGAGAAAATACCCTAAGAATGTGAAAGTTGTACCTGAGGCTGATGACGAATCCACACATTTGAAGATCTGTACAATGTACATAGCATATCAATTCAAACAGAAGTCATTCCTTTTGCTTGAAGAGATTTTATTATTCTCGTCACCAGATGGCGCAACAGCGGCATAACCTTATTTCAAGCACGGCTTTCGCCTTTAATTTCTACTATATATAATAAATATATATATAATCTATAGAAATGGATATATTTGCATTCTCTGCCTCACATGGCAGCATTAATGGCTTGTAACCTGTAGTGTTTTTTGAGGGAGAAGAGTTCATAAAAGATGGAGCCTCAAGTCACTGAGTCGTTCGGAAAAGAAAGATTAGTTATTCGTGCTGCGAAACATTTACGCCGTTGAGAACGTCTCGGGCACTGGCAGTTAAGCCACACTATCATTCTGTATTACAAAGTTAGCTCAGATAGCATGAAAGCAGTCGAGCTTATTCAGTTAAAAAGAAAAAGAGCACTATAAAGTTGTAAATGTACGCATCTATTTTCGGTGTTAAAAAGTTATATCGAGCAAACCCTCATTAGAATAGTAGTAACAACAATTTGATGTTCCTCTTCGTAAAAGTAATTGAAAAGTTGCTTTTACAAAAATATATAAAAGAAAATTTCAAGTAATGAATTATATCTTAAAGAAATAGAGAAATATTTTTCCTTTAAAAAAATCAAATCCCTATCCACATTTTAAAATGATGTTGCTTTAAGTGACATTATGATAGAATTATTTAAATATAGAGCTTAATATGTACAAAATGCAAGGGAGTAAGATGGAGTCTATAAATGATTTTGTGAGATTTAATCTTAAAACTTTCATTTTTAAATTTCTCGATCTTATTAAAAAAAATATGTTTTAAAATGAAAGCTAATATTTTTTTTTCTACTTAAGTTTTTTGCCTTTTTACATTTGTTTCTATATTTTCCTTTTTTAAGCAATTAAATAATCCGAAATAAAAATGATTAATTCTTTGTTAGTTAAATACTTTAATAAAATTATACTCTTACGCGTCTCTTTCTCTAAGCAGATTTGAAAATAATTAAAAATTTTCCTGTACAAATATTCAAAAAAAAATTTTCATGTCACAAAATCATTTAAAAGCCTCATTTTCTTTAGTCTATGGGTTGTATTACTTTTTTTTTTTTATTATTTGTGTTCTAATAAATTCAAACACAAATTATTTATTATAGTTCAACTATCCCACAATCTAGGGATGCCCTTGCATTGGAATAAATTCTGTAATAAATAGAGAAAAATATTCTAAAATTTATTTGCCTCGGAATAAATCTCCAAAATTTTGTTTTTATAATAATAAAGACTTATATTTTTAATATTATAGAATAAATGCATAGCATAAAAATATAATGAGTTTATCAAATGTTTTTAGTTCTTTTATTTTGCAGGAATGATGCCTAATCCAATTTTTTAAATGATAAATAAAACTATTCTTCCAACTATGCGTGACTTGCCAGTGCGAAACGCCATTTATTACTTTATTCCACCCTGAATCTTGTAGCCACGTTAAAATCGAAAGTTCGCATCAAACCCGCTTATTGCATTGAATGAGAAACAATCTTGCGATTCTTTTTTTTTAATGATATATAAAGGGTTTAACATTGTTTTGATGAGCGTTGAAAGCTAACAAGAACAATCAAACTATATAATTGAATGTTTAACTTTTTAAAATAATATTTAAAATGTATATCATTAAGATTTTTAAAAAATAATCGAGGTTCGTTCGAATGCTTAACGGTTAAGAACATATTATGTCACCACCGAATGTTTAGAAGAAAAGGTCATCATTTAGGCTGCCACACCAAGTATATTTTAATGTTTGCCATCATCTTTTGTTTTTAAAGATTATTCCTATTTTCTTTCAGGTATTTTATATGTTATATTTTGTACCTATAATAAGAAGCAGTATTTTTATGTTTGCATTTTATTTCATGGAATTCTTCAATTGGAATCCATATATTTTAAGAGGCCAGTTTTTATTGATACCCAAATGCTTGATAATACCAATACACATTATAAAAAGTGGCGGTGGTGACTGAGGACTTGTTGCTCTAAGGGGTGCCATGTGATTTAGTACGAGCTTAAATCTTTTTTGGTGGCATTTTCCATCCTAGTAGAAGCAGACTTGATAATGGTTAAGACGCAGTGGACTAGCTTAAAATCTCATATACCATTATACTTGTACCCTAATGTTTATCTTCTGAGAATAAAAAGCCAACCTTTGAAAAAAAATGTTGTATTGTGTCTTATATTTATACACCCAATTTCAGCTCTCTTTAATTACTTCACATATTAACCACTTAAAAAACTAAAATTTAATTATAAAACACATTCATTTCTTGTTTTTGAAATGAGAATGTTAATTATTTCCAACATTTAAACAACATATCAGAAAATCTAAATTAATGATTATATAATTTTCAAAAGCTTTCAATTAAAAGTAAGAAAAGAACAATATAAAAAAAAATAATATTTATAACGAATTTTTCTTGCAGAAAATATTTAAATATTACATATATTAAAACTATTTATCTTTAAACATTGAAAACAAATTCAATGTAAAACAAACAATATTCAATATAAAACTCAATATAAACAAAAATAACAACAATATATCAAATTTAATATAAACAATTCAACATAAAAAACTTTACTTATTAATATATATGAAAAATTTATAAAACGTTATATTACAATACTGAAAGTGTTTGTTGCAAATTATATTCAAAATATTTTCGTTTTATATTTCAACACTAAAAAGCAAGTAATGCAATTTTTAATTTTTCTTAAAAAATAAAAAAATCCCTTTCAATATATTTTAGATTTGCATAATTTAATAATTTTCTTTGAATTTTTTAAAATGCTGTTTTTGTTTCATTATTTTTAATAAACTTGTTTTTAAATTTTAAACGTAAAAAATATTAATAGTTTATACAAAATATTGATTAAGCTAAAATGGCAAAATAACAATATCTCACGTTGTTTTAATAAATATTAAATTTTATACTTCCTTTTAAATGTATTATTACTAAAAAATATTAAAAACATAAATAAAAAGAATGCGATTTTTAAAATATAACATGAATATTCGCTGCAGTTTTTAACGAGTATAATCTTTTAAATAAAAAAACGATTAAAATCTAACATATCAGATGTTATTTTTTGAAGAAAGATAAGAATCGATACAATACATTAAATGTATTTTTAAAAATTATCCTTATATTTATGAATGTTTACAATACAAAAATTAGAAAATAATAATGAACACGATATAACTCAGAATAGTGAGTCTACAATTGTTTTGAAAGGAAAAAAAAAATGCATTAATTTGATTTCGTTTTGTAATGGCAAAAATACAAATTAATATATTTTTGCTATGTTATAAATTTTACTTGTTTACAATGCTTATTTACAATATTTTATTTTCTTTGTAAAACTTTTAAAATTATATTGTTTATAAGAAAATAATGAAGTTATTAGACAGACACAAAAAAATTCAACTCTCAAATACATAGAAAATTTTCAAGGAATATAATGATAGAGTATCATTAAAATACAATACAGATAAGGAACTTGACTCATCACATTAATAGGACATTTTAGATAAAATAACGAATGGTAATTTTTTTCAAAATCGCATTAGCGTCACGACATTTTTGCAATTTTTTTATTGAAATCTTGAATATATTTGCAATGTAAATAAGCCAAAAATTACTTTATGATTTAAAAAATTATTTTATGAAGCACTATTCATCATCTACAAAAAAAATATAAGTTTTCCATGAAAAATGTCCATATTTTAATCATTCGAATTATTGTATTTTTCAGAATATTAGTAATAACCAATTTCATTTAAGAAAAATTTTTTAATATAATTCAATAAACCGTTTTGAACAAATAAAAATATTAAATGTATGTAAAAAAAATATTTTTTTATTCTTTTATATGAAGAGAATTTTTTTTTTTTTCGATAAATAAATTTTAAAAATCATTATTTCTAAATACAAATATATTCTAGTAGTCTACGCTTCTATAATTCAAACCTTATTAAATAAATTACAATGTTTTAAAATTAAGTTAAATAAAATATCGCTTGATATTTTTCTTATATTACTAAAATTTTCAGAAAAAACTTTCATCACATTTACTTCTTGCAAACTAATTTCAATAAGTGATAAAAAATTTCATCATGTATTATTTCACTAATTAAAAAAGCACAATAGTATAAATTAATAATTGCAATAAAAAAACCGACATTTTAAAATTAAAGTGTTAAAAAAAAAATACACTAAAATTTCCCATATTAATTACTCGTCATACTAAAGATAGTTTAGGTTTAAATTTATTTCAATAATTTATAAGTAATACTAACATTTCGACTGAGAAGTAAAGAAAAAAAATGTAACGAGAATATTCAAATTTCTTACAGTGTACTAAATGTTTTTTAGTAGAATTCTTTAATACTGCACAAAAAAAAATCTTTTAACATTGAAGTTGTTCATTCACTGTAAAAATTTTGTAAAACTTCAATTAAAACTCAAATTTAAGATTTAGCGATTTCTAAAAATCTCTTTTTAAACATTCCATACCGTGGTAAAGTTTTTGAGAAATTTTAGCAGTGTAATAAAACAAAAAGTTACCCAAATTAAAAATAAATAAATAAAAATTAGGTAATTTTTTAATGAAATTTTATTCTTTTTCATCGAGTATCTTATTATATTGTATATTTTAACTATTAATAGTTTAATCTTAAGAATAAAATATTTAATGAAATAAATTGAATTATTAGTTGAGCCAATTTCTTCGAAAACTTTTTTTTTCTTTCAATTCTTAAACAATCTTTTAACAAAATGAAAGTGATTTCATAATAAGGTGTTTTATAAATTCAAAATTTCTATTAAAAATTACTTATCCAAAGGAAATTGGTTTTCATTGATTATTATGCTTAAAAGGAAAATAATTCTGATCTGGAATTCTTTGGCAAAAGTAAAAATATAAATTCTTCAAGATTACAGTTTTAATTATTTTTTTTTCTAATTGACTATTTCTTTTGCATTAGAATTTCTGTACTCATAAAAAGCTTTCTTAGTTAATAATTACTGAAAAAATGTAACTATTCTATTTATCATTTTAGAATTTTTTTTTTTTTTTTTTTTTTTTTTTTTTTTTCCCGAATGAGAAAGTTACATTATGAAGCCATTCTCGACTTATTTTGCAATTATAATAATAATAATTACTCTGCTATGCAAGATTTTGAAAAAAAAAAAATCTATTTCTAATTTTAAATTATACACATGAAAACATATAAATATATATAAATTACAATAAATAAGTTTTCAAAAATTCTTGAGTTTCAGAAAAAAGTGTTGGAAAGTTATGAAATCTTCAAAGAAATGCAAAATGACTAAAAAAACTACACAAGAATAAATAATAAAATCGAATTACCTTGAATACTAAATTCACTGATTCTGTTACTGTGATATTTAAAAATAAAAATCATTAATATTAATTTTTAACCACTGAAAAAAAGAATCAGTATTTTTATTCATACTGATTTTCAAAAATTATTTGCATGCATTAATCAACTAATAAATGTTATACATATAAAATTCCAAATTTTACCAAAATCGTTTTCTCTTAAAAGAAAAAAATGTTGCCAATCAAAAATTAAACATATGGAACAAATGTTATAAAATATATTCTTTTTTTTTATTTATTTATTTTATTTTATAATTAAGAAAAATAAAATAGAATAATTCATCATTTAAAATTAAACAAAATTTCGAATAATTTTGAAATATTATAACAATAAATTACATTCTTTTTATTTGACTATAAATAATAAAATTGCTTTGAAAATAATGATATAAATAGTACAAGATAGTAGAATAATACAATAGTACAATAATTTATTAATTATGAAACATAAAATTTATTTACTTACGTACACTTAGAGATAAATAATATTAAAATATATATATAAATAATTATTATCATTAATCATTCATAATTAAAAATTGTTTGCCCCAATACAAAAAAAAAAAAAAAAAAGAATTTCAATGAATTCATGTATTGTAAGAATTCATCGTCGTCTTTTTCTTTTTACATACATTGATCCGCCAGGGTCTTTAAACTCTTATATAAATAAAGAAAGAAATATGACAGTAAATAAAGACTTGGAGTAAGAAATGTGAGAGAACTGTAGTAGAGAACAAATGGGGCAGCCCAAATATAGTAAACAAAAAATATTTAAAATAAATTTATACCAGGCAAGAAATAAAAATTAAAGATTAAAAATGAAAAAAGATTCTTATAATTTTTTTTTTTAAATTAATTACAAAAAATTAAAAATAATATGTAAAAGAGACTGCTCAAAAAGAGGGGAATATCTTATGCATGGAAGAAATGAAAATTGGAAAATTATAACTAATTAAGGAACCGCACCTTCAACCCATGGTGTTGGCAGAACAGTATTCTTATTTGAAATTCATGAGGCACAACATGATGCCGTTATTGATTAATATGAGGAGAGTGATCATAATGAGATAAATTTTGGATTTCAGAATTATTAATATGAGGAAGGTTGTAAAACCTTCAGCAATTTTAAGAATAAAATTTTTAATGTTAGGGAGATCAACAGCAAACCTGATGACGTCATTTCTGAAAACCCAAAGTGACTCAGTAATCATTCTTAAAATTTTATTTTCTTGTGTTTGAATACCATTAATATAACTTTTAGTAGCAGAGCATCATAAGTGATAATGGGAAGCATGTAGTAAATAATTTATTATCTATAGAGAGTGAGAAATTTCTATTCATAAATGGATATAACGTGTGAAGACATGTTAAATTTACGTTTAGATACTATTGATGTAAGGATTATATGCTAGACTTTATGTAAAACAACACCAAGATATTTAATTCCTTAGTCCAATTAAAAGGTTGATTGAAAAAACATTATATGAGTGGGATAAGCAAAACTTTCTGGTGAACAGGACAGTTTCAGTTTTATCAACATTAATTTTAATTTTCCATTTGATAAATCAAACTTCAAGAGTGTGAATAATTTTGCTGAAATATGTTAATAATGAGACCGTCAGTCTAGATCCTATCAAAAGGCTTAGGAATATCAAAAAAAGGATGGCTCCAGTAATTAATTTTTTGACAAGACATTCAGATATCACTTCTGTTAGTCGATACAGCTGATGTGTAGTGGAAAGGTTAGTGGTAAACTAAATTGATGAAGAGTCATGATTGAGTGTTTGTTAAGATGTCCTTTAATGTTTTAAGAGAAATAAATTCAGTTAATTTACTTAAAGTGAATAAAAGAGAAATCGGCCTACAATTAGAGAAGTTATTAGAATCTTTATCTAGTCTATGAACAGGGGGAAATAATTGCATTTTTCCATGAGTGAGGGACGCAAAAATTTAAAAAATAGCGTAAATTAATCTAGCAATTCGATGATTTAAAGACTAAATGTCTAAACATTTTATTAGTAATTGTATCCATACATGGAGTAATTGTATCCACACATTTTAGAAGTATAATCATAAATACAGGGAGATCCTTGTGTGGGTTAAATATAGTAGATTTAATCATATTTTCTGTGAGTCGGTTAGCAAGATTGTTAATTTGCAACTGATCATGGAGACTATTTGAGAGAAATTCAAGACTTTTAATCAACAATAGTCACCAAAGTGTTAGAATCTTTAAGGTTACTAATTTTTGTGGCGTTTTTCAGTTGCCCAATAGCCTTTCAAAGAGTGCCATCAATTCAATCAAGGATCTGTAATATATGAAACCAAGAATTTTTTGTAAAGATAGAAATTTCCCTATGCAGCTTGGTTTGTTCTCTATTGTTGTTATTTTTTGAGAGTGGATCTCGAGAGAATTGTTAACATTTACGTGTCCTGT
Organism: Caerostris extrusa; assembly: GCA_021605095.1. NCBI lineage: Eukaryota > Metazoa > Arthropoda > Arachnida > Araneae > Araneidae > Caerostris > Caerostris extrusa. The sequence continues at coordinate 61,210 of BPLR01003524.1, forward strand.
TGGTTCAGCAATTAGTTTTTTGATAATAGAAGAAATGAAGAGCATATCTTTATTATTAACATATTTAGAGGTTTGGTTTGTCACTCTATGGTCATTTTGTGCACGCTTTAGGCTAATTAGACCTGGGCCTGCAGTTTAATGTAGATTTCGAACCACTAACAAACATTCATGCCACCACCAGGATTAGAACCTGAAGCTTGTGGATTGAGCTCTACCCAATTGGCCATCAGGTCGCCTATATTTAGAGGAGAATGTATAGACAGAATGAATAATTTCGATTATTCGTTTAACATAAGCATCGATTACTAAAGGAGAATGACCTTTGATAAGAATTGACCTTTCATAAGAAGGGTCATACTATAAGGGTCAAGGAATACTTTTGACCTTTCATAAGAAGGGTCATTTAAGTTATTGTAGTAGTTAACCCTTTGCACTCGAGGGCTCCGGAGCGGAGACAATGCAATTAACAATATAAATAATGCGTTTCTTTTAATGCGTATATCAAACTTACATCCAAGTGGCTAGCGCTCTGGAGCTCGGTACCACAGGTTTCGGGTTTGAGTCCCGGCGGTGCCATGGATGTTTGTAGTGGTTCGAATCCACTTTAAACCGTAGGTCCCGATCTAACAAGATCGTAGAGCGTTGTGGAGAGTGACATATTAAAAAAATAAGGAAAACTAACTGTTCATATATACAGTGATTATAGTCCTTGTTGCTTCACATCCCCATATACCACTTCATTCATCATCATCAAACTTACATGTGAATATGATCTTTTCACTAAAATCGCTTCGAGTTGCTGGTAATACGAATGAAAAAAACTTCGACTGCAAAGGGTTAATATCTAACTAACTCCTTGGCACTACACAGCCCATGGTGGAGCAAAGACGGTCTGCCTACTGGCAGATTTCGAGACAAGAGATGTTTTCTTTTAAGGGATAGGGTTGTCAGTCCTACACCCAATGCTCTACAGTCATATTAGACCGGGAGCTACGGTTTACAGTGGATTTCAAACCACTACAAACATTTATGGAAGCGCCAGGATTCGAAACCTGGTAACAAAATATCAGTAAACCCAAAATAAAAGAAAATGCCTTATACACTGATATTAATTAAAAAAAGTACTTAAAAACTACGTAATGGCATTATTTCTATACAACTTTCACTGATATACGACGGGGATTTGTTTTTACTGCGAGTGATTTCGTAATTATTATTGAGAAATTTTCATTTTTTTTTTTTTTTTATGTATTAAAATAATTTTTCATTTAGATATAGTTTTCAACAGAAAAATAACATTATTTTCAGTTTTATTTAAAAAATATGTGAAAAAAAAATTGAATTACTCAATGAACATTTTAATAAAAGGAACAAAAAATAAATAAAATGACAGCATCTAAAAACAACCAAATTTATTTTTGTATAGTTGTCATAAATCATACACTCACGAACAATACCAAAGAATTACAATAAAACAAATCTCCACTAAGGCACAGTAAAAGTATACCACTGTAGAAACCAAGCATTTAAGTACATTTCTGAGTAAATATCATCACAACAAACAGGTTACTTTCTGACAAATCACAAGGGATTACATTAGTATTAAAAACACATCTAGATATCATTTTTTCTCGAACAATTAAAGTCATATATATATGTATCACTACAGAATAATATCAATAACAACTACTATCTAGATTTTTTTGAGCTCTATATTTTGTGCAGATAAAATGACAATGCTGCTTTCATTAGAAGACACCAACAACGAACGAAGATCGCTTGAAGGATCTACATTTACAACAGGGCGAACTCCAAGAATAACAACCGTTTCTTTCATAAAAACTTGAATGAAAGTTTTAAAAATAAATTGCATTCGTAATCTTCAATACCAAAATTATATTTAAACGCATTTAAAAAACGATAATTTAAAAAAAAAAAAAAATGTAAACTTAGGTGAATGTCAATTTAAAAAAAAATTTGGTTCATTTTCAATAGTACCGTAACTTTCTGCCTATAATCCAGAGTCATAATTTTCAGAGGTAAAAGGAAAATAATTTAGTATAATCATGGCCGTTCTGCACTTGTTCATTCACATTCTTCATTGCACCTCATGCAAATAAAGATCTGTTTTAGTACTCATAGTTAGAACCTAAATTGAGTGGAGTATTTTTCTAACTTTTAAAAGCAATTCGGACATCAAATTAATAGTAAAAAAAAAACATGTTATACTGTAATACACATCTAATCTCATGCCATTCCTAATAACAATTATCAGAATTATAGAGATTAATGAATATTGAATGACATTAATTTGGCCTAGGTACTCGAACATTGGACACACATAGCTTCATGATCCCCTCTTTATAGAATGCTTTGTTTTCTAAAAATGTAGTGATTTATTTTTAATTCACTTTTAGCAAGTAACACATTGTTCCACTAAATATCAAAATCATTCCAATGAGTAGTTATTTGAGACATATTGTACTACAACACGTTAAAGATGGTAAAAATTGGAACGATATACATAAAGAATAATGCTACAAACAAAATAAAGTATTACTGAGTATACGAAGTATTTTCAAAGTATTTACTGAGTATACTTCATGAAAAATACAAGCAAATAAAGTTAAAATACGTAAAAAAGTCTACTTTAAAACACAAGAAAATTTTAAAAATATATATATTATTTTGAAATCCGATTATAAATAAACAAATTTCAAAAATTTCAGGTAATCTTTGTATTTGCTGAAAAAAAGAAATTATTAATCAGTAATCTGAGAAGCATTTTTAATTAGTTGATATTAGTCCAATATTCCGCACCCGGACCTATAAAATCCAGTTCACACCATGCCGTGCATTCGTCTGTTCCCGTGCCTCGAACTCGGAAATCAAACCCCATTACTTCCCTCCTGTAGATGAGTGACCATCCGTCATTTAGCAGGTCATAAATCTTTGATATGGAACAAGAAACCGATTCCAAACAGAGACTCCCAATTCCTACATGCAAAACAACATACCGCTCAATTCACGAGCAAATTGCAGCAAATCGGTTTGGTGTATTCAACTGAATATTTTAGTATTGGGGCTTAATGTATTTCAATATCGTCGGAGGGGAAGAATTCAGTGTATAATCTAAGGATTATAAGCATTAAATTATGGCACATTAAAAAAGGTGTAACAACTTGTGTTTTAATTTCCAATAGTAATAGCAATTGTATGAAGAAATCCACCTTAAATGGTTAGCAAAGTTTCCATCTAATAGTATTGACTTGAAATCACAAAACATTTCAGACTGTGTTTATAATTAAAAAAAAAAAGTACAAGATACAGTTCAATAAAAGTATTTAAACACTGCTCATTTTTAATATTATATAGATCCTCACAAATAACATAGTAAGTGTTTTGAGTATTTTTGAGAACAACTGTACAATAGTTTCAATAATATAAAAAGAAAAATTTAATGAATCATTTTTAAATATAATTGTATTATTTTTTTAAAAATTACAGAATTAGAAAAGTTTATACACAACCAAAAATAATAACGAAAATGTTTGTATGAAAGTAGTGAATAATTAAAATTACTTAGACACTCACATAATATCTAACTCTATACAACAAACAACTATCAGTTCCAACAATTTTTCAGCATAGCAAAACATGCATTTTAAGCACAAATATACATGTATATGGAATACATATTATGTGTGGGATACATATAAATCCACCCGACAAGTGAACACATATATATATGGTATCATAACATAACTGCCAGAATTCAATTCAAAACAATTTTTTGTCATCCAAAGAAACTACAAAAAATCTAAAATTCTAAAATGCAATTTAGAAAGATTCCACAATATAGCACTACCTGTTTCGAAATCTTAATTCTCTGATTCTGAATGTCTTAGCAATCAAGGTAAGTACTCACAAAATGGGAAATATTTAATTACAATCTTTTTTCTAATATGTAATAAAAGTTCTTCACATTAAAAAATAACCGTAATTTGCTGCCTGTAATCCCCAGATCTTTCTCGTGTGTCTTCTTTGACATGTCATTTATCCATTTAATTTCAAAAGATTTAAAGATTGGTTAAGATTTTAAATTAGCATAACATTTGATTTAAAAATTGATTCAAACACTCAAGTTGATGAAAATCGATAAAATTAGCCATATATATATATATATATATATAAAGATCTTGATAATAACAAAAATATTTCAAAGAAATAAAATTTAAAAACATAAGCGAAAATCCCTCTATTATAATATAAGAATAAGTTTTAATTCACAACATTTTTATCTGACATTAAAAGAAAATTTTTTTTTAATTTCCTTATGAATAATTCTATACAAAAAGAAACAAATTGCAATCTTCATCTTTGCTGGAAAGAAGATCAATATCACAGTTATTTATTATTTTATCCTTTCCTGAAAACATATTTGACCTCATTCCAGGCCTTTTTTCCCCATTTACACATATATAAAGTTAAAGTCTGGTCCTACCTTTCATTTATACGGTTAAATCTCCATCACCCACAAGTCCTATGCTTAGTCCTCAATTAAATTTCATCTATTTTCAGGTAGGTGGGAAAAAGATCTTTTTTTAGGCGAACACTTTTTTGGAATTGATTTTCACCAAAACTATTTGTCATTCACGGTCAAAGAGAATAAAAATAAAAAATCACAGATAGTACAGATCACAGCAGCCTATAATCCGCGGCAAGGAAATTCTAAGTTTTTATTTAATGTATAATCAATGAATTAAAGGCAGGAAATTACGATAATTAATTTTTAAGAGTATAACAGTAATATTGCTAATACAATTGCTTAAGTGAAATATTACAAAATATAGACTGAAGTAGTTTAATGTATACTTGAAATGTTAAAGCCACTTTTATATATATAAGTGTAGTTTATAAAAATTCGGATTGGGGCTCCATTTATAAACATTTATATTCAAGCATTATCACTTTGATTACAAGAGATTTGTTCGCCATTACAAATACTCTACTAAAAATTTAAACTAAAATACCACTTGAAGAAGCAGGTCATGCATGAGACATTTAGAATATTAAAAGTTAAAAACAGAAATACAGTTTCTTTTCAACTAACAGCTAATATCTTTCATGAAAATAGAAGGTGACTATTTATTAGAGTATGTATTTTAGAAAAACATTTCAAGTATGCTTCCATACATTTCTGCAAAAATTTCAAGATGTCTCAAATCTTATGCTAATCAAATATATTTCAAACATTAATTAAAACCGAAACTTCCACGATTATTAACTATTTTCTCACAAGATAAAATCATCAACTCTTCTTTAATTGCTTTAATTTTTCTTACACCCTATCATGTATTTCAGATAAAATTTCAGAATTAATATAATTCGACTATTTTACTACAAATAAAGAAATATATTTTTATATTCTTTTAAAATATAGGATTTAATCAATGTTAATTAAAAAGAAAATTTAATATTTTAAAAAAATGAAATTTTTGCTCAAAAACAAATGTATTCATATAAAAATAAATGCAAAAATTTTAAAAATATAGAATTTTTATATATAATAAATATTTGAAAGAAAAACAGAATACGAAAAAATAATAAAGCATTTCATCGATACATGATATTAAAAAAAAAAAAAAAAAAAAAATGGGAGGGTAAAAATTTTTTTGCAATTATATTCTTTAAAAATCAAGAATTATGGTCTTTTTCTTTTCTGAAAGAAATATAATGAAACAAATTTGTGATTTTTTTTAATGGCCAGTAAGAAAGAATTTAGATATTTCATATATAAAGATTTATTAGAAAATTTTCACTTTGGGAGTTCATTTATAATAAAATGTACTAATGCTCTTCTAAATCTACACATTTACAATAACATTCAGCATTTATTTGCTATCAAACAAGATACATTTGTTTGACATTCAGTCTAAAAAGTTTTAATTAAGTTACTTTATTCTACAGGTTTAAAAGAAAACTGCCTAACTTGCTCACATCAACAATTAAAAAATGTCATTAGCAAATGGAATAAATTCCACATCATTAAGAAAGGGCAAAAATAATAAACATCTTCCTTTTTTTTTTACACAGCTGTAAATGATATGAAGAAAGTGGTGGCATTTATTCTTCAAAATTCACCAGATCAAAAGTGCTACACAAAGCCCTTCCACTTACATCGCCTCTCTTTCATCCACGTTTCATCTGAGACATCTTTATACAGAAATGTTTTCATAAGAGTTTGCAAATTGAATTATATATTTTATTTAAATTGGATTATTTTCATTAAATTACTTTCAATTTTTATTTTTTAATATTAAACAAAAAAAAATCAGAATATAATTAAATTGTTCATAACTTGGCCAATAACAATATACTTAACTTACTTGGAGTTAATATTCACAAATTTCCTTTATTAAAATGCAATTAAATGGATAATAAAAAGTAAGCCTTTAAACAAATATCTCATAAAAAATAATGCGGTAAGAAATATATATATATATAACTACTGCTAATACTTTTTTAATTTTTAATTATAAATAAAGGTTAAATTTATTTTTAAGAAATGTATGATGCATTGTAAAATATTTAAATCATAATAATATATTTGTTTGAGCTTATTTTTATTGTACATATTGATAAAATTATTTTTTAATATTCAAACAAAATTGTAATATCTAAAACAGATCCAGAAATCTCATAACAAAAATGCTTATTTCATTTTTTTTTTAGTTATTGAAAAGAATAAAGTTCCTTCTTTTCTCAAAAACTAACAAATGAGATTCAAATGGTTAAACTATTAGTCTCAACCGTAATATCAACCATAGAGGCAAAACTTTTTATACCACATATTAATTTGTCTAGACAATGACTTCAAAAATTATTTATATATTAAATAACGAATCTCAGAAAATAATTATAGTTTGTTTTATAATTAGATTTAAACAAATAATACAATATCACATCAATACACTTGAATCATGTAATCTCATTTCTACAGCAACCCCTCCCCCTTCTCCCCAAAAAAATTTTCAATGTGCAAACTCAGCTTGCAGATCAATATTCTGCCTATAACTTTGGTATGACATTAATTCAATTATTATAAAATCAATGCATATATTCGCTTATCTAAAAATATAAAATTATGTCCAAACAAAGAGACATATTAACTAGTATGGATAACAAAAAATAAAATTTGTACAAAACAGCCCTATTTAAAAGTAACAAATTAACATTTTAAAATTTATGATATTGTCCGTAACAGCTAATCACTTTTATTCTGTTTTGACCACTGATTCTTTTAAACATCATTGCAATAATTTAATTTTAAACATAAATATAAACTTATAGAGAATATTCTGGTTTTAAAATTGGCAAATATGTAAAATAAAAAAATATATATTGAAATTGAACTGTGTGCAATAATAACATGATAAATTACAAATTTTTCATTTTCATTTCATAAAACCATAATAATAATATTTTAGCAATTGTTAAATTCGATTTAAATATGATTACTATATTTTAATATGATTTTTTAAAATGATTCGCAATATTTTATTTGTATACTCTTAGCATGTTTAATCAAATTAAACCATTCAAAAATATTGTTGAAAAACACTCTTTTTGAAGATTATTGCATGTGTTTATCAATTTTTAAAAAAAATTTATTTTTTTTTGAGAAACTCAAAATAAATGCTAAAAATCCATAAGAACTTTTGAGAATGGTTGATTATGTTATCATAAATCAGTAGTCAAATGCCTGTTCTTATAGTGAAAGACTAATGGCTCGGTTATAAGTGATGAAGATGAGATAAGCATGAGTTAACAGTTGTATATGTTACCTCTTCTGTTTATTTCCTTCCTTAAAACACACCAATATTTGATAATAAATATACATATATTAAAAATAAATGAAATATTCTAAACCTTTTAAGCATCTGCATAACACCTTTTATTTAAGGCCTTATTATAAAACTTTAAACTTAAACTTATAAACAAAAAGTTTTTTTTTTGAAACTCAGTGTTAAGCAAACAATGATTACAAATTAAAAACTATTATACTTTGCATAAGCATAAATAAGTTTTAGTTCTAAATAGATAAGAATCAATAACTTATAAATATCAAAGAAAATCATAAAATAATGTTGCAGCTTCTTCTCCTACTAAAGAAAATGTTGTCATTTAATAAGGCCTTTAAATCATTACTAAAACACTTCAGTGTTATGTATTTTCAACAAACTTAACACGAGACATATTTATAATGCTATAAATATACAAAACCCATCTGTTGTATTAATTACAAAAGATCAGATATCAAAAAACTGTTGCAAATGCTTAAAAGGTTAAAAGAGATTTTCACTTCAGTGAACTTTTAAGTACCTTAAAAATTTAAATGCATACAAAAAGCATGCACTGAAACTTTTTACTAAATTTTTTAATTTGGTTTATAAATTAATACAAGAACTCATTGAATCTTTTGGTTTCTTTAGAAAATAAAATAAAAATAAATTAATACTTAATTTCACAATTTTATACATTAGTATATAAATATGAACTTTTACAACAAATTCATTCTTTGTAACTGTGACACTCTATAATAAAATTGGAAATGAAAACAGATGGAACACTTAACCCCTTTGTTAGAAATTAAAAGATTTCACCCTCTTATTTTAAATCATTTCCTTGTTGCTCCTTACTTAAATGGTGATAATTCTGTACATTATATTAACACAATTTTTAATATTTTATAACATATTCAAAAATTATGAAAAACCAACAACATTTCCCATGTTTATATTCCACATAGGTATATATGGATTACTCTTTAAATAGTAAATAATAATAGCTTCTGTTCCAATATTCCTTTTTCTGTGATACTAGTTCTAATAGCCCTTTTTATGTAAAATTTATCTTACCAGTTCACTAGATCACAGGACAAATAAAGTTAACAGTTGATCAAAAAGTGTTGCAAAGTCAAATTTCATCATTTTCCCTCCAAATGTAACACATGAAAACTTTTTTTGAAAAAGTGGAATTTTAATTGCATTAATAAAATAAAAAATATATTGCATCTTACACTTGATTAAGTGTAAAATAAAATTAACAGAGCGTGATACTATATTTTTATGGTATATTCAGCATTCTTTCACAACTTTCAATGAATGTAAAAAAAAATATCTGTATTACAAAAACAAAATTAAAATATTTTATAATTATGTACAATTTCCATTCTTATAATATTTTATTCAGTTAAGATTGAAATAATAAGCACATATTTTAATAAAAAAATAAGCTATATATTGAAACAACTGAATAATTTTTAATTTTTAACATTTAAAAAGAAAATTATTCTTTTAGTAATTTTATTCTTTCAATAATATATTAACAACTTTTTTATAAATTAAATTCTCTAAAAACCATTTCATTCATTTTGTCATATGTGAATTTATTTATTATTTCAGTATATTTTATGCATGATTTTTTATATGAAAATTGAATACTTTATATCAGAAATATTAATTTCAGTGTTAAAAGATAATTAAATATAAGTAAACAACATAAAGAAATCTCTCCCTTTATATGTATATAGGTGTATGCGTGTATATATATATACACACATATTTTGTGACCAATTGAATCACAGTTGCAAATATTACATACTAATATTTTTTAAACAATTTAAAAAGCAATCATGGATGAGATAAAATGAGTTCTTGAATAATCAATATAACATCAGTTATTAAAATAGTCTTATATGTTACTTAACTGTATTGCTACACTATAAAAAATACTTTTTTGAATCATGGTAAAAAGCCCAAAACCAAAAAAATTTTAAAAAGGGAGTAATAAGAGAACATCTGAAGTGAACATTATATATAATAATTCATAATAGCAGAACAAATAAAATTAATACTAAACAGAAAATATTGCAACTGGTAATGAAATTGTTATCATTTGTAATAAACAATATATCATTATTATTTTTAATATACAATATGTACTATTTATAAAAAGTAAATTTTAAAACATACATTTATCAATTTTCTCAACAAGTAAATTGCACTGAAATATATAAATATATTAAAAATATGAAATTTTGAAACAACACTAAAAGCAATCAACAAATAATCATTTAGAATTATATATAACTCAATTTAGCACTAATAATATTAATATAGCTGCTAATACAAAATTATAAATTTAATATATAAAAATAATAAATAATTGAAGTATCATTTTTATGATAATAAATAAATAAGAAATTATGATTTTGAACCATTAATAAAAATAAACAAAATTTCAAGACTATTTCTTTTTTTTTAATTTTTGCAACACATTAATGAAAAATTGCTTGCACAACACCAAATTCAAAAACTCAAAAAATTAGTTTAAATATCATCCTAAATCTTAATAAAGAGACTTTTACTATTTAAAAATAAATGCATAAGTAGCATTATTTTTACACATAAGTTACATATAAAGCAATAAATATTAAATAAAGCAACATGAAAATTATGGGAAAATAATAAAAGGAAGACTTCTTTTCCAAAGGTTTTGGTAACTTTCACAAACTCTTTTTTCCCATAATAGAGTTAATTGAGAGTTTTGCATGATGTTACAATGACAGTAAATGATAATTAAACATAACATAAACAATTTAAACAATGCTGCATTATAAATTTTCAAGTACTGCCACATTGAATGATGTAGAAGATTTTCAGATACTACCACTGGTAACAACATGCAAAAACTATCTAACTTTAAATATTAAACTATTAAAACATATTTTTTAAATTAAATACCAAAAAATATAAAAAGGAAATAAAACTATCTGTGACAAAAGAGTTAAAATAAAACAATACTATATAACAACATGTTCATTTACTATGGATAAAGAATTTGTACCAAATCTGCTTCTGTAATAAAATAGATTAGTACCCAGAATTCTCAAATGATGGTTGGTAGGAAGTCATCAGAAGGAACAAGGCACTGAAGCAGATAACTTCACCCATAAGTAACCTATGTGTTTAAAAAATCCCAAGTTACAGTGAAACATTGCAATGAGTTATTTAAAAAATAAACATTTGATCCCTTACTTTTTATAAATGAGATAATATAAATAAAGCACCATAATTCTTACTCAAGGGTCTCCAAGTTACAGCATGTGGACAAAAATTGGTCCATGAGCACCATAAATCCAGCTTAAGTTCATGGGCCAGACATGCCTTTGATTCGAAACGTACACTAACTTTTAGTTTTTTATATTTAACAAACTAATAAATAAAAGCTTTTATTTATTACTAAAAACACAAACACTGACATTCATGTCATATTTATTTGAATAAGTTTTAACATTAAAATAATAATTTTGAGATGATTGTAGTAGTATTTCTGCTGACAATTGTTACAATTATTCATACATTTCTTAGTGGTGACTACTGAAAGAAAAATTAAAGTAAGCAATGAAATAAAAAAATATATAACTAAAATAATAGTTTTATATTGTAACCAAATACATAAAAAAAAATTTGAAATTAAATTTTAAATAGAAAATCTAATAAATAGAATTTCTTTTAATTCTCATTTTAATATATATGAAAAGTTTTAAACTTTACTAAAACTTACTTTGTTCAGATATGTTAAATTTCTAATTGTATGTGATATCGAGTGTAGTCTTTGAACCAAAGTTTGGAGACCCCTCTTCTAAATGATGCTTTAAATATTGATGATTATTTTATAACTTTGAGCTTTTTAACATAATATATAAAAATTAAATATCTTGCAATCCTTTCTGTGAATAATTAATTTACTGAATTTATAAAGGAAAAACTTTGTAATATTAAACTGTTAGGCAAAAATTAATAATAAATATTATTTTTATAAGTTAAAACAGTATTAAAAATTCAATTATAGGAAATAATGAATTCATAAAAAAAACTCAAGTCCTGTATTAGAAAAAGTATTAAAAAGTGTATTGAGAAGATTTTTAATTTTATTCAATACAATATTATTTTGATGCTAAATTAAAAAGAATAAATTTTATAACATTAGTGAGATTAAAAAATTTATTTAATTTTTAATTAATATTTTATTTGAATACGATTTCAAAACTATGTAGTTTAAGAATACTAAGTTTTATTTAAAATGCCTTTTTTTTTTTTCTTAATAAAAGTACAATACACAAAAAAATTCACAACCTTTATTTTCAATTTAAATCTATAAAAATGAAAATTTTAGGAGCCAAAAAACAATTTTCATGTATCTTTTAACGGGAATTTTTTTCTTCAATAAAAATATTTCAACAACATTCAATTAACATTAAATTCAAATTATATTCATAAGTACTCAACAAAAATAAACTATGCTAAAACTTTAATATTTTAGTCGAATTAACAATCAAAAATTTTCCAGAAATCCTCATCTGCTATTAGAAATATTACATTTTTGTTGCAATTTATTATAGCTTTTAATTACCAAAATTTGAGTTATATATTTCAAATAACACTTAATTATAATTTTATTTTCGAAATTCTTTAAGAAATTAGCTTTATTTTTAATTAGACAATACAGCTTAAGTACATTTAATGAAAACTATTAAATTAAATAATTTAATTATGATTAAATAAAAATTTTTGCCTGCACAACCCTGAAATACCAAAAATATAATATTTGTGCCATACACATGCAAAAACTACTAGATTTCCTCAAAATCAAGCAAAAAAATTATTTGCAATAAAAAGGAAATTTTGGTAGCGAATACACAAGGTTTCACTGTATACCCAGGCATGGCAGTGTCTGCTGTTTCAGAATGAAAAACTATGTTAATGGAACTTGAGGCACAAGTCAGCAACTTTTGTAACTGCTGAGTATCATTTTCATGGGTTAAGGCTTCCAACACCAAGGGCCTGGAGAAGATGAGTGGAATGGCATGCTGGACCCATAGAGCCCAGCCTGTCCTGTCCCAGGTGGAGACCACAGACCCTGACCGTATGGAAAGGACAGGGTGGTCCAAGGTGTGGAATTTCCATATGTGCCCACGCTAGCTGGCATTGGAGAGCTAGCGTGAGCTTGTTGCTAGCAGCATCTAGAACGCCATGAGTTCTTATACTCATTGTAGCTGACTGTGATTTTCTCACTTTGGTAACGGGTAAGACGGATAGACTTCCTTACATCGTTGGTGATAACGCCTTTGTAACCACCTTTCCTGAGCAATGAGTCAATGGTTTGTATCTGGTCCCAACCTGAAACATTAAAGTGTCTTGTTATAAAAGGAATATTTGCTCAAGCACAATTGTTTTATAAATATAGATATAACATTTCTTCCAAATTTTGCATCATGGCAGCTATCATCAAACGCAAGATAGTATAAATGTTATCAATGATAGAATAGTCATTAAATCAGTGTTATTTCATTTGATAAATGCAAATGTTATGCCAGACATAATTTAAAGAAAAGATATGATAAATTTATCTTTCATACTCAAAGATACTCTTGAATCTATATTTCTCTATGGAGATGGAAGAAGCAAAAAAGCCACCACTAAAATATATATATATATATTTTGATAAAAAATATTACATTTTTTTTTTTTTTAAAGTTTTTAGAAATGTCTCACAAGTCTGTTACAATTTTCACATTTTATAAAGGAACAAAAGAAAGCAATTTATTAAATATAAAAAAAAAAAAAAACAATTATTATAAAATATTAAACAATTTAATTTTAGATATTAATAACTTAAAAAAAATTTTCTGTGGCATGGAAACAGAATCATCTACAATAAACAAATGTTTTAAAAGATACAATGTTTAGAAATTGAAAATTCACTCAAACATAAAAGACAGAAAGTAATAAAACGTAAAAATACAGTCAATACGAATAATAACAGATTAAAATTAACACATCAATTAATCACAGTAATTAAACGAAACAAATTCAATAAATAACAGTTTAATAATAGATAAGTAAATTAATTTCATATGAAATAACACAGAAATTTATTTCACATAAAATAAATATGTTACATTATTAAAATTTCTCTAAACAAGATATTTGTTTGAGTGTGCATGAATGAGTTATAATATTTGGAAGTTCAAATATTTTCTGTATAATTTTTTTATCTGATGTGCAACCCAAAATTAATATCATAATTATTTTTCAATTAAATAAAAACCATATTCTTATGTTATAAAATTGATTTTTAAAAATTACTTTCAAGAATCATCTGCTTCATTTTTTTTTTTTTTTACAGGTTGTTAATATCCATAAAAATAGTATGAAAATAAAAAATAATTTAGATGATAAATGAATTAAAATTTTTGATATAAAATAAAATTACAATATTGAGGAATGCAATTCTTTCCTTTCTTAACGAGTTTTTATTTGATAGATTACCATAAAAATTAAGATATTCTAATTTGTTTTTATAAAATTAAAACTTCAATTTTAAAATTAGCCAAAAACTAAAATTCTGCAATATTCTGAAACTACATTAAAAAATTGTATGTTTTAGTTTTTATAAATGTAGTGCATTATTTGTAAATACTTGATTGAAGAAGATAATAATTTTTCATTGGTTTTTAGGAATGTTCAAGTTACAATGGTAAAGAATTTTAAATTTTATGTCCCTTTTTTAATTTTTGTTTTAAGTTTTAGTTAAGTAAAAAAAAAATTTTTTTTTTTTTGTTCAAATATTTTTTGAGAATTAAATTTACAAAATATAGTTTCACTGAAGATAGACAATGCAGGATTATACCTGCTAAAGAAAACATTAGTATTTCATAAAGGTGCATTTACAGTCACGCATAATTATTCTGAATTTTTAAACATTTAAATTCTGCATTTAATTATTTATGCATCTTACAAAGTTAAAATAGACAAATAATATAAGCAATAAATCTTTCAAAAATTATTTAATGGTTAAATTTATCACATTTGTTGTTATAGTTATCAATCTCAAATTAAAAAGCCATCAATTAAGGCTTAAATCAATTCAATTTTTCACATGCACTTCCATTTTCCATTTGTACTCTCTTTACTTATGTTTATGATACTGATTACCATTTCTTTTCGCTTCAAGCTCAAATTCAAGAACACATAAAGCAATGAATTATATGCAATGAAAGCATAGTAATATATGTGCATTTATCACACAAAATAAAAAATAAATAAAATGGATGAGGAGTAGAAGGAAATTTAACTTATCAATATACCTTTGCTAAAATAATATTTAAAAAATACAAACATATACTCTTATTTCTGAAAAAAATTAAGATGAGATAGCTTTTAAGAAAAAAAAAATATTTATTTAATAAGTTACAGGGTAATATTTAAATATGTCCATTTCACAAATAATGAAGAAAAATTTGAAGTTTTATATACAGATTTTTTAATTGATTAATTATTACTATAGAAAATTACTCAACTACTTCAAAAATAATTATGCCTTTTATTGCCAAAAAAAATCATGAAACACATAATATAGAAAACATTTATGGATAATATCAAAAAACAATCATATATATATGTAAAAATATAACTTCAGCTAAAAAGAGTGGCCCTAGTCAAAATAGAAGCATTTTTTAAACTAAAAAAATTCAATAAACTCCATGCAACTTTCTATCCTCTTTATATAACAAATATTTTCCAATATATTACAACATAAACATTGGTAGAACATTTACATTAGTAGAAAACAAAGTTGAAATCAGTAGTATTTAATAGTTAGCTAATTATTATTATAGCACTTGAAACACGTCTAAAATTTTCAAATTCTCATGTAAGACCTACGATGTATATTTTATATGTAATAAAATTATTTTATACATTAAAATAATAATTACAATAAATTAGTTTATAGAATTATAAATGCTGGGACAAAATGTATATTTCAACTAAAAATATATTCTGAATTTATCAGTTTTAAAAACAATAAAATTAACAGAACTCTACTTCAGAAAAATTTAACCAAACAAGCATTTTAATTAATGTATATCTTTTGGATTAATATTCACATAATTCGTAACCTATTTCAATTTTGATTTATATCAATATCTGTAAAGTCTTTGCAAAAATATTATGTTCTATTTCAAAAGTTAATTTAAAGTAAATAAATGAATTCAACCTTGTTCTGGAGCAACTTCAGGAAGATAAGTAGCTGTACGTTTATATCCTTTCTCTGTGTTGAACTCAATGCGTATTCCATGAATGCCAATCTAAGAGAGTAAAAAAAAACAAATATGTAAGCAAAATAAATGTAAAATATCAAAATTTAAACAATACTTATTAAAAAACAAATATTTTTTTGAACTATTTAAAATTTTTGAATTATTAAAAATAAATAACAAACAAACTTTTTATTTTTTAAGACTCATAAAACTTGTATAAGAAAACTACATAACCCTTCCATAATATTGTTAATTTAATTTAATAAATTTATCATAAAAATCATCGTGACACATTTTTATATGAAGCTATTATAATGAATAATCATTTCTATGGTAAAAATTGTAGGATAATATAACAGAAAATATTAAAATTAAGTTAATATAA
Organism: Caerostris extrusa; assembly: GCA_021605095.1. NCBI lineage: Eukaryota > Metazoa > Arthropoda > Arachnida > Araneae > Araneidae > Caerostris > Caerostris extrusa. The sequence continues at coordinate 77,766 of BPLR01003524.1, forward strand.
TAAATGTCTTTCCAAAATGTGACTAAAAGTTCTAAATTTTTTAATTCTATTATACTGGAATTTTTTCTTTCTTTTACAGAAAAGATATATGAATTACAGAACATCTTTCAGCAAATACATAATTTGTTTAAGTTTTCATAAACATTTGTTTAAGTTTTTCATTTATAATTAATTCTAAACAAAAAATACCATAGATTTAGAATATACATTATATATGTGTGTGTCACAGAACAATTTTAAGAAGAGGTTAGTTCTATATTCAGTTACCCCATTATACTGCTCGAACTTATATAATTTTTACCTAATATATATTGACTTCAATTTTAAACAATAAGGGTAGCAGGAATCTTGCATGCTTGATGACATTTTGTATTTGTCACAATATATAAAAAAATATAATGAACAATGATAATAAATAGTTTCTAGAAATCTAGTCTAATGATAAACTGCATTTCAATCAATAATACAAACAAAACATAGCATAACTTAATGGAACTTACTTGAATTGTACAACAATTTGATGCATATAACATATTTTGTAACATCAAAATGGGCAATATGCATGAAATATTAGTTATTTTTAAAGATAAAATAATGGTATTCTAAATATAAAAGCATCAGAATTTTTGTAAAATTTCTAATAAAAAAAAGAGATTTTATAATAACATGCAGAATAATTATTAATTTCAAAATATTAAATTACATTTTTTATGTATTTAAATATGCATTTTCTGAAACAAATTTGCCAAAATACTGAAAATACAAATGCACATTTATCTACATACCATATCAGCTTCAAATATTCCTTATCTAGAGTTAAAAATGCAGATAAAAAGAGAAATTCTGCTAAAAATATAAACATGATGGTAAATGATCAGCTTAGTTTTTAATGAAAACTACAACTGAAAAAAAAAAAAAAAAAACAACTTCAGCAATGTATACATACATTACTTCAAAATTATGAATACATATAAGAATTTACATGCTGAAAAGTAAGAATTCAAAACTAGTAACTTTTGATAGCCTACAATAATAATTACTGATTAATAATCAACAAAAAAATATGCTTTGTAGTCAGTCCTAGATTTATGTATAATTATTCAGCATGTAACTAGAGATACAGCACATACTAGGTAATAAATAACATCAGAAATTATATGTGCACATGGTAATATTTATTTTTAAATATTGCATGAATTGAAATTTTTTGATAAGCAATTATAACAGATTCCCTCTCAAAGAAGGATGAACTTTTGGAGTATTGAGAATACTGGTTTAATCCAAAAAATCTATCATCTAAAAATCTATGTATAAAATTAATATAATATATTTTTACATGTATACACCGTTAAAAAAAAAAAAAAAAAAAGATTTGGGAGAAATAGCAAATAATGCATTCATTAATACTAGATTGAAACATTTTAAGATGTTATGAAAAGTATATATCCTAAGCATGAAATAATGAATTGTATAGTCACTAAATCAAAGTATAATAAATCGGACAGAAAATACAATTTATTATTGAAAATAAATTGATGATGTAAAATGCATAGATATTATGATAACTTAATAAAAATTTCTACTCATATGCATATATAAATGGTATGTTTAGAAAATTAATTTGTGTCATTAAAACTAATACTCCAATGCTACATCAAATTTATTTTGTTTCAATAAGAACTTCTCAGAAAGTGATGATTTAAATATTCAATGAAACAAAATAGATTTATATATTCGAAATATATTTGGTGTATATATATAATTATATATCCGATGATTTATATATTCAAGAAAATAAAATCATAACTATAGTTTAATTTGACATTTCAAGTGTCAGGAAATGGACCTTATTACTTTATTTCATCTTAGATATTTTCTGTTAAAAGGATATTTCAGTATAATTACCATTCTTTAAGACATGTATCTATGTGATTTTTTTTAGATACTTTAAAAATAAGTCATGATCCCATGTATAAGAACTTAAACAAAATGATAAACATCACACAAAACGAATTTTTACACTACTTTGTATTAATTTCAAAAGAAATTAAAAAAAGAAGATCTATTTGTAATAATTGGGGTATTGTCTTTAAAAATGAATAAATTAAAAGTCACACTTGCTGACACCAAGCAAAATTTTAAGCACAATTTTCCCCCATTCATAAGTTAGCTTTTATCTTATAGAGATTCAAAATAACCAGTTATTGTCAAAATAAGAAAATAAATAATATTTATTAATGGTAAAACTCAATTAAAAATTTAATTTTCATTTAATTCAATCAGAAATCTCTTCCCAAAATCTAAAAATAAAATCAACAATAAGAGGGACCAGCCTCCTCAACAACAATGCTGTCAATCCCATAACTGGCATCAACAAGACTGCAACATCTGATAAATAAGATGAGTTCTAAACAAATTCAAATGTACTATGTTCAACTAATTTCCTTATTTATTAAAAAAAGTTTTTATTTTTTTCCCCAGAAAAGTTTAAGGATTTTTAAATGTCTTCACAATCTATTATGTAAGACAAAATATTTTTTAAAAATTATATATTAAATAATCAATTTACTTACATGAAACTTTGTGTACAGAAAATTAATAATAATCCCTATAAAAATTTCAATGATAATTTATAAAAATTTTAAAAGATAGAAATAGTTTAGTTGGCATACACAATAATTTGGAAATCACTCAATCATTTTGTGGGCAATTATCAAAAGTCATTTGTGTAAGGAAATAGAATAGTTTCAAATTACAAAAATTCTTTTTTAACAATCAAAGAAATATTGTTAATATAAAACATATATTCAATACTAGAAAGACAATTTTTTTTTAACAAAATATAAACAATTCACATGATAAACTTTTCATGTAATTTAAACAATTTAATTTTTAAGCGAAAATTTTAAGTAAATGACATTTTTATTTAGAAATTCAACTAAAAAAACTAAGATATAAATACATCTCAACATTAAATTTGGACAACTTTATTCTTAATAATGATAGCACTGTACTTCTGAAAGTAAACTAAACAATGAATGAAGGTAAATGAAAATACTAATAATATACAGTCAAGTTGGTTATTTATAACAAGATATGGAAATTTACAAATAAACAATGCTATGCCTTACATTAAAATCAATAAAGAAATTTACCTGCCAATCTAGGTAATCACGCCCATCTTCAAAATGTCGCAAGATTGAAACTGATACATGAAGTTTGGGAAATTCATCTCTGGTGATTGGACTGAAGCGACTATCACGAAATGCGCTAAATAAAAAATCATTAGTTAGTTATATCATCTTAAGAATATATTTATTTATTATTGATAAAAAACTCAGTTTCATAAAAAATTAACATCACTGAAAGAATATCAATAAATAATTTTTTTTTTTCACAACACAAGATAAGAGAAATTAATAGTAAATTGATATTTTTCCAGTTCTAGACATTAGTTTTAACTTGTTTCTCTAATAATAAATTCAAACCATAAATAGGAATTTATATTGTTACCAATATGTGCCTCATTGAACAGCTATTCTTTGAAAATATTTTTTAAACTTTTAAAAATTACTTTTTATTTTTTTCATAATTTTTATCAAACATTTTTTTCTTCACCTATTTTGATATCTTTTGTCAATTAGTATGCCATACTAATCTTATCTCCTTTCATTATATATATGTGTTGGATGAGCCTAATTTGCCGTTTCTTATTAGAAAGTGATACCAAATATCATTAAGCAAATACTTTTTAGTAAATATCTAAGACAGCAGTAAACTTTAAATAAAAGTTATTATCTACAAAACAAAACAAAAAAAAAAAGTCATTATCCACATTTGTTATAATCAAATTAAATAATATTAAGGTAAATGTGGAACTTTTAAGATTTTTATAGTTTAGTAAATCATTATTTAGATAATATTGTTTTTCCTATAAACAATCTAATTTAGAATAAAAATTTCTTAGTGCAACTGAAGTAAATTTAGGATGGAACTCAAGTGAGTCTTTTCGATTGCATATTGATTAATACCCAGTACCAAAATTTTAAGGTATAAACAAAATTTGAAAATTAAACAAACAATTAGTAAAAAGGTCATGCTCATCTGGAAAAAGAACCATGTTTTAAAAAGGCATTCTTATTATTATTCAAAAACATAAAAATATTCGCACATTACTGTGCTCAAAAAGTAAGACCAATTTATTTTTTCAAAAAAAAACTCTTTATTTATTCTTTCAAATTTATTTCATCGAATTCAAAGTAATCCCCCTCCAGACACAATGCACTTATGCCAACTTTTTTTCCAATCCCCAATGCATGCTAAAAAGTCATCGGCAGGGTTGGCGTTCAAAGTGTGTGGCGATTCGCGTTGAATCTCTTCAATCGACACAAAACGGTGCCCCCAGAGTGGTCTTTTGAATTTAGGGATAGCCAGAAGTCGCACGGTAGTGACAGTGGAACGATATGGGTTTCATTTTTGGCGAAAATGTCACGAAGAATCAATGCAGTGTAAGCTGGCGCATTCAGTGTTTCAGTACCAATCGAGATTTGACATTTGAGGCCCAAAATGGAATTAATTGATCCTTTTGAAATTCGAACATCATCAACAATTTCTCTAATTGTAAATCGACGGTTTGCAATTACCAAATCTTTAAATCGCCGGAATCAGTTTTAGCGTCTCACAAAGCCAAGTGTAACTCAAACATTAATAAATATTTTGACCTTAAATTTCACATAGATGTCAAGGACAGCACCATCAACCTAAAAATGAAAAAAAAAAATTTAAATTCATTAGCCCCAGGAATTTTAAATTGAAAATTGGTCTTATTTTTGGACACAGTAGTACACAAATAATAAAAGAATGTTTACAAACAAATAATTACTTCAGATTTAAATTTAAGAATTTTTAAATTAATGAGATACATTAATTAGACTTTTCAGGTTTCAGGGAAATTTTAGAAATATACATAGCGGTAAACAATTACTTAAATAAAATTTAATTTTGATTTTTTTGTACCATTTTCATTTAAAATATACTGCTTTCTAAATAAATAAAAAATATAATATTTATTTCTTAAGTTAAAAGATTATTGATTTTAGAAAGTTAAAGATTATTGATTTTTAAAAAGCTGGAAAAAAATTCATTTATTAATATTACATAATAATCAGAAATGCAAATATTTGTTATAATAAATATTAATGCTACAAATTAAAATGTACTAATAAATTTATTTTATTTAGATTTAACAACATTTAATTTCTTTACACTTATATACCTGGTCACAGCATATTCTCTCAAACCAGAAGCCAGATTCATTGAATTGAACGTTCCAATACAACCGCGTAACTTACGATCCTTCCCAATCTTCAAGTTACAAACAATGGACTGAAAATGTGTGGGAGCATTAGTTAAATTATAATGTACAATAATTAAATGTAAAAAAAAAAAAAATGATGAAATGGCATACAAAAGAAATCTTTTTTCTCTCTTGAGTTTGTTTATAACAGTTTTCCAAATCTCATTCACATTTAATAATTAACTATTAGAGCATAAAGTTAGCACTTGTCAGCAACTATTTTAGGAAAATATTAAGGTAGATGCTTATTCAAACAAAGTTTCATTACACAAAATATAACCTTTAAAATAAGTTAAGAAAAACTTAGTAATAAATTATAGAACATCAGACTAACAATGAATTTTACAGAAAAATAAAGATTGAACAAGAACAATAAAAAGAAAAAGAAAATCAACGATATATTTACAATAAGATTTTAATTAAATCTCCCCAGCTCCAATAAAATGTTACCTACCTTTAGAATTTGACACAAAGAGGCTTAATATATTTTTATATAAAAAGCCTTGTTAAACTGCTACTTTTTATAGCAAGGCATAAGAGTGATTGTTTATCAGGAGGAAAGGGTTTTAAACAATTGTAATACCTTTTCAAAGTATGGGAGATATCAGACTTTCAATTTAAAAGCTATTTTTATTATTATAAGATAATTAGTTGGCTTATAAAGAAAGTATGTATAAATAATTTTTGTGTGGAAAATCAGATTTTGCAAAATGAATATTTATTTCTAGAAGGAAAAAATCCAACAAGTATAACATCTGTGAACATAAACTATTAAAACAAATCATGAAAAAAAACAATGATTAACAAACCCAAATCCATTATAGTTTTTTTTTATTCTGGCATTAAAAGAATTTCTGAAAAAAGGTAATACTTTTATTTTAATTTTTCAAATGATATTTAAGAGAAAGTTAAAATAACAAATAGCTTTTACTACATTATAAGATATCTATAAATTATGAAACACTAAATCCTATTTATACAAAAAAGGTGAAATTAAATTTCATATATGTAATAATTATTTTTTTTTTATTTCTCACTATAACAAACTGATAATGAATGTAATGTTTCAATATTAACATGCCCCTTTCTTTGATTTCATGCAAGTTGGAAGGAAGAATAAGTAATAAGATCACCATTGAAAAACAAATATTCTGGAGGAGAACACAGCAATTAGAAAAAACTGAACAAAATATGAAATAAACAGTCTTTGTTCTATGGTGAGGCATTACCATTTACACTATGATGTGTTGTTTTTTGTTTAAATAATCCATTTCAGTAATGTATTTTAAAAAAGGAAATTTTAAAATTCATTCAGTTAATGAAATTAATCATTTTTCGTTGTTGTTAATAAAGTGCTTGGTATCTTATGGAATGTTATCAATATCGGAATCAATCTCATTTCCAACTGCGAGACAGAGAACAGAAAAATACAAATTTATAAAAGGTGGGAATATCCCCAGTATATTTAATAAGTATACTAAAAAACACTTATTGAATGCAGAGCAAATGTTAATGAATTATATCACACATTAAAAAAATGTAAAGAATATTTACATCAATTTGAATTGAATTTATATATAAACATTAAGATAAAATTTCAGCCAAATTAATTTTTCACTTCAATATCTATTGTTTATTTTCTTTTAAACGCAAAGCATAAATTAAAAAATAAGGCAATATGACTCCAAATGAATATTGGAATTTATGATCCATAATATTCGTCTCTTTTAATATAATTATGATTCAATAAAAGTTAGATTTTAGGTTTACAACTCTTTGCAAAAAAATAAATTGTACTCAATGTTATAAAATTATTAAATGTAATAAAGCAATAATAATGATACAATTAAAATATTTTATTTCATTACCAATGAATATTTTATATTGATTCATTATTTAAAGTAATTATATTAATTACAATGATCAACATTAGTACTACTTAGATAAATTTATTGAATTTCTCCTTATTGTTTCAAATTTGTCAAAAGGTAGATACAAAAATATATCAGTTATATTTACTCCTCAAAAATAAAATAAAAAAAAAAAAAATTTAATAGTTTTTTTTAGTAAATATTTGTAAAATAATTTAATTGGAAAAAGATGCAAAATTTATCAATATTGATATATTTTGTTAATATTTTTGGGCATATTTTTAAATTAATACCTTTATGAATTGCAATTTATATTCAGAGTGCTTAATTTAAAATTTTAAATATTTTCATCAAAAATAGAGAATATTAACATCGTTTTCTAACATTTTAAAAGATAAATAATTTACAAAACAAAGGAAAAAATTACTTTTATATACATTTTATTAAAAAAACTGAATAAAAAAAATTATTTTTCAAAGAAAAGTGACTAATTTTAAATCCTAAAACCAGTTTCTTAAATATATCTAATTATACAACACAAGGCTATCCGCAATTGTGTCCTTGATGAAACACTAACAGCTGTTTCTGACACCATTGTGGATAAACTGTTTCCTTTGTTACAATGAAACAGAAGACTTTCAAATAAAATAATTATGAATACTTTTCCTTTTTTTTTTTTTTTTTTTTTAATTATGTTTCAAAATTAACCAAAATAAAACGAAACATTTTTTTTTTTTTTTTTTTTTTCTAGGTTATAAAATTAGAATATGAAAGTAGGTTAAAGCTTACTAGTTCTCATTTGGAAAATTGGGAGTCTTAGGGGACTCGTACTGGTTCAAATAGCAGTATAAAACATCAAAGCAGAAGAAACACATTTCAACGCAAACCACCATTCCATTTCGATAAATACTTGGTTGGCAAGTATAGGGATGAACGATTGTACCATTGCAGCAAGGATGGAAATGATAAGTTTGTTTCTCTTTCTTTCCCCCACAACAACCAGCAGCCATGATTACAAACACAAACAAACCAAAACAGTCACTGCTCACAGACTACGAACCTCGATACAAAGATTTTCAATCTTCACACTTCAGTGATCTCTAATTATGTTAGTTTAGAAACTGTCCTCTAGGTGGCAGAATGTGATCTCAATAAAAATCTGAAAAGATAATTAATGCCTTTCACTACTAATATTATTTAATCATTTATAACTAAATACCGAAATTTAAATCTGCAAATTTAAGAGTAGTTAAAAATAAGTTCATTGAATTTAAAAAAATAATAAATTGAGACAACAAATTTTAATAATTCACTTATTTATTTATAATAATTTTTTAATGTAATTTACTTACAAAAATTTTAATATTTTGAGAACTGAAAAGAAAAGTTACACATAATGGAGCTTTTAACTATAAGTTAGTTTCGGTTCAGAGGTATATCGATTCTCTTTACAACATTATATCGATTAAATTTATCTGATTACGTAAGACCTCAACAAATCGAGTGCTTGAGTAAAAAGGGCATTCGTGATCTGAAACAGGTTTGTTATTGTGGTGAACTCATTGTGAATCGAAGGTGAACGTTTTTGTTGCGCCGCGATATTTTCTCTCCATACCATTTCACAGCTGATCTTTCAAGATGTGCCCGGTAGTGCTGCTAGCACTGCTCTTCAGTTTTTTGATGTTATTATTCGAAATAACTGCTGCTATCAATGTCACATTTTATCCAGCGCATTTGAAGAAAATTGTAGAAGAGGAAGAAAGTCCAATATATTTTTCGGTTTCTGATAATACTTTCAAGGAACCGAATGATGGAATATACAAAGCTATATCTAATGATCCTAAGAATATTGTAATAAGTAACGGAACTTATTTTGATTACAATCACAATAATGGTTCATTTTTAGTTCACGCTTTGTTTTTGGGTAAGACTTCTATCCGTGTGATCAAAGAAGTCAATGGGACGGCGAAAGAGGTCTCTCAACCTTTAGAAGTCAGCGTAGTACGGCGTGTTCGAGCTATCTCACGAGCTTTTACCGCTTCTGTAGCTACTTTGGTCTCTTTGAATTACATCAATATGGGATGCGCTCTTGATTTAAGTGTGGTCAAAGCTGTTTTGAAGAAACCTATTGCTCCTTCTATTGGATTTGTATCACAGTATGCTGTGATGCCCTTGGTGAGTTATATACCTACTCTCATTTCAGTGAACTTTGTTAAACTGTTTCTCTCTGTATGAACTATTGTTCTATTGTTTTTCATTTTGTTGTTTCATTCATTCTTTTAAATCTTAATTGTAATATATTGCAAAATAGTATATAGGAAAATAAATATAATTAGGAAATGATATATTGGACCATATTTATCTGCCTCTGATAAATGTTATGCTTTTCTGTTAATAGGACTTTCATTGGCAATAATTCACAAAATGACAGGTTTTATAATTAATTCATGTCAAATTTAAGTTGGTTTTTTAATTAGAGAAAATGATTTATAAGACTTGCCAGCAACCAAGTAAGGAAGAATCAGTAATATTTAATTTTTTTGTATGAAAAAAGGCATCTCTATTGAAAGATATTATTTTATATAAAACTAGAAGTAGAATTGTATTTTACTGTTGATAACTTAAAAAAATTACACTGGAACAATAGATCATGCTGAAGAAGAAAGGATTCTGCTGTGGAAATTGGTTCAAAAGTTCCGCTTTTTGCATTTCTTTCTTGATTACTACTTACATTATTTTTGGTATTAAGAGCTATTTTTTTTTTTTTTTTTAAATCTATGAACTCCAGTTAGAAATGAATTTTTAGCTGACATTTATTGGAGCAGTTACATCAACCTGTAAAACCATAGAGCAGTTTTATTAATCATTAAAAATCCCTCGTAAAGGCAAATCTGTTATAATTGTTTTAATTAAATTGTAAATTAATATGAATTAAATGTAATTTGGGAAATAGTATATAACAAATATTACACCATATGTATCTGCAATATGTTAGTCTTATCCATTTTTGAAAATGAGCAACCCAAATGAAAATATGAATGTCAATTATTGAGAAAGTAAATTTTAAGAAATTACTGGATTATTAATTAGTTAAGATAAATTATAATTTTTAATAAGGTGCTCATAATAACTTAACAGTACAGTTTCATCAGGTAATTTTTTAACTTTTGTTTGCTCCTTGTAGTAAATAATATTGCTCATTTTTATATAATTATTATTTATATAATTAAGCTAATTATTTGAATTAATATTTTTAAAATATCTAGATTATGTCTTAAAGTTAAATTTTATGCAAGATTAGTTTTTCAATTGCATCAAAGGAATACACTATTTTTCTTAGTTATATTGTAATAAATTTTTTAATAGAAACAAATTTATTTAAATAACAGAAAATATTTTGTTTAAAAGATCAGGATTCATAAATCTTTTCATTAAAAAAAATTATTTAAAAAATGTATTAATGAAAATAACTATTTATAGGTTGCATACGGACTGGCTCGTTTATTATTTGATAATGTTATTCTGCAATTGGGATTATTTACATTTGGCTGCAGTCCTGGTGGTGGAGCCAGTAATATGTGGACAGTATTATTAAATGGAAATCTCAATTTAAGTTTAACCATGACATTCATCAGTAACCTTGCTGCATTAGGTATTTCTTCTGAAATTTTTTATATAGTTTTTAAAATTTAAATTTTCATAATTTTTATTAAAGGAGTATTTTCTGAATATAGATAAAGGAAAAATCATTTAAAAAATAATTTTAAAATAATTTAATTTTAATTATCATATTATCTCTTAATAAATTTGAATTGTTGCCTAGTAATTATATTATTAAAAAATTTGATTTATTATCAATTTATATTAGGAATAATGATATCTTTGAACAGATCAACAATAATATTAAATAATTATTACATTTGCTTTTTTTTTTTTTTTTATAAGTAGTAGTTTAGTATTTTATTCCTTTATTAATTATGTTTTTATAAAAATTATTATTAATTTTTTTTTTTTTTTAGGTATGATGCCTTTATGGCTTTTTACTTTAGGACGCAGCCTTTTCTCTGAAATTGCCACTGAAGTGCCTTTTATGAACATTGTGCTGTCCCTCGTTTCCATGCTCATACCACTTGCTATAGGATTAGCCTTCCAGAAATGGCTGCCTAGAGTAGCCAAATTTTGTCGCAAAATCCTAGCACCTGTATCCATATTCATGATCCTTTTTATCATAGCATTTGGCACATATGCTAATCTATACATGTTCAAACTTTTCACTTGGAACATAGTCATTGCAGCTTCAGCAAATGTGTGGTTAGGATTCCTTATTGGGTGTCTCCTTTCAAAAACATTTGACCTAAATCTGCAAGACTTAATTGCTGTTGCTGTTGAAACTGGTGTACAAAACACAGGCATTGCAATTGTATTGCTTGGGTTCTCTCTGGGACAACCAGAGGCTGACCTTGCAGCAGTTGTACCTGTTGCTGCATCCATCATGACTCCAATTCCTCTTCTTTGTGCATATGTTTTCATCAGAACGCGCAACAAATATTTTCCCAAAGTTCCAGAATCTCGTTTATATGTAATGGATGATGAGGAAGAAAAAAAGGTTCTTCCTACTTCTAGTAGTGTGGATTCAAAATTTTCTGCTTAAATAATAAGTTGAATTAATTCTTAGTAAATATTTAGAGGACTATGGAAATTTTCTGTTTCTGTTGTTGCAATTTAAATTATGCTAGCAGTTAAAAAATAATTGCCAATCATTTTAATTAAGTGTTGAATGAAGTTGATTAATAAGGTTAGTGATTGCATAAAATTTTTATCTTAATTTTGTTGTATACTTTAAAATATTGAGCATTGAAAAATCTCTTGAAATTTGGAATATTTTTTGATAGTTGAATAAAAAATTATTCTGTGATTGTAAAAATTAAAGTGTATAGATATATTTATGGAAAAATAAGGAGCTAAATCAGAATAATTATTAAAATAGAATTATGCCTTAAGGAATTTATTGTTGTAAAAATAAACACCAAGGTAAAATTTCGTGGCTTAAAGATTTGATAAAATCTTGCTGATCTATCAAATTTAAAATAGAATATTTTAATGTCCTCTAAATATTAATTAGGTAAATATTTTGTAGATTAAATCTAATTAGAACTGTAATGCATTTCCCTTTTGTGATAGTATTGAACTTTATTTATGCTTAATGTGTTATTCTGCACTGTAGAACAAAGCTTATATATTTATATACTTAGTATATACGATCTTATTTAATTAATGTATTATTGTATTTTATACCACTATTCTGTACTTAAGAGTATTTTACCTGCTTAAAACCAGATAAATATGGCTGCAAATATTTGACAGATTTTAATGAGATAAGAAAATATGTGATGTAAAAGTTGATATTCTTTTTTATGTATATTATATGAAATGTTCTTGCTTATTAGCAAATGTATTTGATTTATTTTTATTATAATGATTATGTGATAATAATGTGATCTAAGCACAGAGAATGCATAAATTATTATTGTTAAAGCATCAAAATATATAACGTTCAAATGTCTATTTGAATAACTAAAAAAATTCTGTTGGAATACTAATCTGGTGATATTTCTCAGGGGTTTAATAGAAAAGTGTATTAAAATATTAATTTTTTCCCCTGTAATTAATTATTTTATGATGTCAAGATACTCATATAATTAATTTATCTAAAAAAAAGTCGAATTTAAAATACTGGTTGAATATTAATAAATACTTACTATAAATTCAATTGTTGTTTTTAAAAAAAATGTAAAAAAATGTTTTTATTTAATATTTCTTCTTATCACTAGATATATTTTAAAATTCATTTTCCCCTTTTTAGATTTAGTTTGTGTTTGTCTTGGTTTCTAAAATTCTCTTTTAAAATAAGGCATTGTTCATAAATTATTTTATAATTTCCTGAAAGTTTAAAACTTTATGAGTTGTACATAAGTTAATAATTTTTTCATCATCCAATTATGACATTAACTTATATAAAAATGTTGATAGTGTTTAAGGTCTTCTATATTTTAGATGCAAGTAAAAAAAAAAGGTAATATTATAAAATTTACTGAATATAAACACAAATTGATTATTTAAAAAACTTAATATTTGATATCTAAATTATATCTATCCTTTTATTTTTGGTGCTGTTTTTGATTTAAGTTTCAATTTTGCAAAATTAATATGATAAATATTTTTCATTGGTGCAACAGCCCCTTGGCTGGACAAGGCCATCTGCCTACTGGCAGATTTCGAGACAGGGGATGTTTTCTTTTTACAGATTAGGGTTATCAGCCCTATGCGCAACAGTCATATTTGACCGGGACCTATGGTTCAAAGTGGATTCCGAACCACTATAAACATCCATGGCACCACCTGGACTCGAACCTGAAGCCTCTGGCACCAGAGCGCTAGTCACTCGGCCATCGGGCCCCTAGCGATAGATATTAGTTTTGATTAAATGTTATTTATATATTGAGGTCATATTTAATTTTATTTTTTATAAGTTAATGCTGCTTTATGTGTTGAATTTCTTAATTCTAAAATTGTTACAGTTTTGAAAAAAGTTTTAATGATAAATTTGTGTTGTAAAATATAATAAAATCTTATAAAATAAAAATATATTGTTAAATGGGTTTGCTTTTAAATTCTTATGAGTTTATAAATTATAAAAAAAAATTATACATACAAAAGTATTTCATCTTATTTGTGTTTTTTGTTCATGTAGTATTTCTTTTGTTTGTCATTTTTAGAATCTCTTTTTTATAATCACCTGTTTTTAGCATCATTCTAGCACAATTTACCCTTTGTACAAAATGGTTACATTTTATTCTTGTGAATATGAACGAAATTTTTGCAATAATGGCTATCCTCGTGACACTTATCTGATAATTGTGTGTATACTCCATTTATTGTATTTCTTTTACAATAATCCCACCTTTAATTATGAAAATTAATCACTCCCATGTACTGAGTGTGCCATATTGCATTTATATATTTCTGTAATAACACATAAGGAGAAAAAAAGGAATTGTTAATAAATTTCTTGGTATTTATTCATAAGCTGATGTCTGTGCAATTTTTATTTCCAAAGAATACATATACCAGTATAAATATTTACAACTCTTTTTTAAAAAGTATTTATGAATTACTTCTTAATAATTTATGCAAAAAAAGTGATAAAATGAAATAAATTTTAATAAATAAAATCGATTAATCCAAGTGAAATTACCTACATAATATTCATTTTGCAAAAATCAATTTAATTACGTTTATAAAAAAAAATCTTTTTTTGCATATTTTTAACAATGTAAATTATAATTGCCATAAACCCAAATTTAAACATTGAAAAAAAAAAAAACTATATAAAGAACTGATGCTAAAACACACAATTTCAATAATCTTAAGCATTACGATGTGGATTTCTTATTACAATATGAAAGACACTTATTTTATAAGTGATCAGTCATATTTTTAAAAAACATGCAAGAATAATTTTTTTTTCCTCCCAATCTCTAAGCTGTAAAACCCCTTAATATGCTGAAAATTTTATTTAAATAGTTCTTTCAGAGCTTCGTATTTATGGAACAAAGAAGAAAAAACTGAAATCAAACTGTCCAGATCGATATTAAATACTTTATCACAAACGCAATTGAGTCTAATCATTTTTTTCTTACAATTGCTGCATTGCAAAACAATTAGTTTTTTTTTTTTTTGGAGGGGGGTTAAATTTGATTTCTTTTTGTAACCCTACAAAAGGGGATCAAATTCAGATTGATTCAATGAGACAATTGATTCTTGTTAAACTGGAATAAGTTGTTATTTTTTGAAAATCTTGCTTCATCATTATCGTCTAAAATTTTTTTCTCTTGATAATAGAGAGTTTTTGCATACCGTATTTTGGACGTCCGTTATTTTTTCTTCCTAGCGCGCATGCTCATAGGAAACATTATTACAGATACGCATGCGCAATTTCCTGTGAGCATGCGCGCTAGGGAGAAAAAAATAACGGACGTCCAAAATACGGTATGCAAAAAAAAAACTCTATTATTCTTTGCATTTAAAACAGAAAATATTTGAGTCGGCCTTTCATTTATCATTAATATTTATATTAGTTTTTAAGAAAGAAAAGCATGATTTATTTTGCTCTGAGTACTGTGTTTAACAGATTGTTAAGCAATACAATTTTCAATTATTACAATAATAGTCTTGTCAAGTTGCTAAATCATTGAGCCTATAATGTGTGTTGTCATTTCGTTATGCCAATTGTAGAAAGAAATATTTACATGCAATAGTTTATTACAAATAAACAGACGTTTCATTTGTTGTGACGAATTATACTACTTTGGTTGTATATTTTTACGAAATTACTTTTATATCTATCTAGATACGGAAATATTTTCATGTATTAAAAAGAAGAGTTATGCCATGTATTAACTGAAAATATTTGCCTACACTTCATAGTATATGGGAAAGGAATGCTCATTTTACTAAATACAATGCATGGAAGTTCATTTTTATATTTAATTATAATTTGATTTAATACTATATACTTATTGGCCAAAAATTAATAAAGTACAATGCATTTGTTTTTCGTAATACATTGAAATCCTACTGTGTAAAACCTGCCAAAAATATATGTTAAGTATTCAGTTCCTGAGCAGAAGTCATTTGCAACAGATTACCACGAGATCTTCACTTCATCCTCAACAGATTTTAGCTTATTATAAAACGGCTACATACAATGGCTAAAAAGTACAACTAGGCACAAGAAGAATGTAATATTTCGGCTGGTAAAGAATGTCCACAAAAATCTTTTTCGAATATGTTCGATTATCATTGTTTTCCTTAGTGGAAGAAAACAATGCCTGACATACTCTTGACGCAGCTTTTCCAGTTGCGAAATGCGTGCCCTACATCAGCATAGACGGGTCACGTGATTGGTCATTCTTGGGTGGACCTGATAATCGTGTAGGAAAATGTCCTCCATCAGCAGCTTATGTTGTGTAAGTGGACCACTGCGGTTAAAGAGGTATTGTCAGCGGTGGAGGAAAACTTGTAAATCATTCTTCCAGATGAAAGACGGTTCTATTCATCCCTTCAATAATATCCGTCTTGAATTTTTATTTAAGGTTTAAAATGCAGCTTTATATGTACATTTTTTTTTTTTTTTTTTTTTTCTTTCTAATGCAGCCGGCAAACACTTAGACATGGACGTCTTGAATGCCTTAAGGCAAGCGCTGCACAGACGTACTCACTTTGCATTACCCAGGGGGCGCATGTCACTTGAAGATAAACCACGGACACGGAGTAACAATGCCCCCGCAACGCTCTACGATCCTATTAGGACCGGGACCTACGGTTTAAAGTGGATTCCAAACCACTACATACAACCATGGCACCGCCGGGAACTTCTGTGGCCCGAAACCTGTGGTACCTAGCCACTCGGTCATTCAGGCCATCTTCTTATATATATGTGTGTGTGTGTTCCAATAGTAGTATATTTCGAAAATATGCAGGGACATTTTTACAATATGATGGAGACTTAAACATTGCAATACTAAAAATGCTTTTACTTTTAAATTTAAATTTATTTATTTACGGTACTATTGTCCATCATTATAACCAATTCAATTTATATTTCAACAAATTTCGAAGAATTTCTTTTAACCCTTTTCCTACCAATCTGAGTTTTAGGGAAAGGCTAGAGTAATCTAGTCTTCTAAGTTCTCAACTAAAGTGCAAAAGGAACATCATTACTTAAGTTTTATCTTTTAATTCAAACTTTCTATTTTTATTCCATGTATTATTTTAATATTAAATTCCTGAGCTATGGCTCAAATTAAATTACTTCTTTAACAATAACAACAATTATTACTAATTTTTATCTTTTATGCAATAACCTTTTTATGTAATTTTAAAATTTAATTAATTAAGCAATAGGAGGTGTAGGGACCCTTACCCTTGGAATCCTTCAATCCTTTGATTAATCAACTAAAACTACCTTTGCTTTTGTCAGTAGGAAGTAAATGTGCTTGACCGGCAACGGGCGTACCGATTACGGAGTACCCATGGGGATAGACCCCTTAACCTCCTCATGTTAATTCATATATAAAATTTATGATTATTAATTGGCTGCTTAAGGTTAATATGTGGTAAAAAATAAAGTTCTCTAAAAATTAAAAAATACTAAAAATAAATAAAAGTTAGATAAAAAAATTGAAGTTTAAAGAATTTAAATTAAAAATTCGGTACAATTAGGTACCAGTTGTCGGTTGAATAAGATTAAAATTTGTGATTGCTGAACGTGTGGGCCGTAACAATAAATCTGTAATAAATGCATTAATGCGCTTGAAACTGAATGAAAATCTACAAAAAAAATAAACGAATTATATTTATTATACTTGCTTTGATATACGACAAATGTTAAAAATATATCATTTTACTGGAATAAAAGCCAAAAGTTTTAAAACAATAAATCTACATGTTTTGTTTTGAACTGAATGCATATATTTTATCAATAAAATAATTATAATGTTGCATTAGATCATTTATCCGGAGCCAGACTTTCGAAGTTGAAAACAAGCCCTAATGGTAAAAAACTGTTCTGCATCTTTATAATTATTTTTATATTTAATCTCTGACATTTAAATTTTTCAATTTGCAAAACACCTGTTGTTAATTAAATAGAAACGTTATTTTGCTGTTTTATTTGAGTACTGGTCTTTGTTTTCATTGCAGAATTTATTTTCTATTTGTAAGACCTTGAAGTCAAATATCTGAATAAATATTTAAACATTAATTAGTATTTACTCATTTTATTTCTTAAATAATTGCATTTATTGAATTTCTCATTTAATATAGAAAGCAGTTTTCTTAAATAATTTTGTTGAACACATTTTTACTATATCATAAAAATTCATTGTTATTGAGAAAAATATAGATCACTAATAAGATGCTATCATTTACATCATTTTTTTCAGTGTGATAGACTTAATAAAATGCCGGACTGATGACTCAGTGGTAACATGCGCAGCTAGCGTGCAGGAGGATCCAGGATTAAATCCACTGACGGCGTCCACTGCAGTCACTGCTTTCAGAAACTAGGAGACTCGATGACAATTGGAACAACATGTATAAACATCTCATTTTTCTGTTTTTCTTCCATACGAATCGCAAATGCCGGAGTAGTTACTCCTAATAAATTCACTCTTCATCACCTATTCGTCGTATATAAAAGTGGAACATCCCACGAATGTGCATCAGAAAAAAAGAAAGAAAAAGTCAATAAAAATATTATTTAAAAAATGAGACATTTAAAATTAATGAATTGTCTCAATATTTGTGAATATAAAATTTTAAAGATTTAAATCCCTAACTTCTTCATTGGCGCAACAGCTCCATGGTAAGGCAAAGCCGTTTGCCTACTTTCAGATTTCGAGACAAGAGATGTTTTATTTTTACTGGGTAGGGTTGTCAGCCCTATGCCCGAAGCTCTACAGTCATATTAGACCGGGACCTATGGTTTAAAGATGATTCTGAACCACTGCAAATAACCACTACAAACATCTGGCGGGGTTTGAACCTGAAACCTGTGGCACTAAGCTCCAGATATTTCAAGTGTATAATTATAAGCTGCAATGAAAATAATTTCAAAAAAAACAGTTATAATTAAAAAATAATTCTCGAAATATTTTGATGTATAAATTATTATGCTGATTATTTTTTTTATTTGCGTTAGTTTTATTTATATAAAAAATTAATTAATCTTATTTTTTTTTTCCATCTCCAAAATTACAGGATTAAATTAATTTAATTTCTAGCTGGAATAATCACAGTTAAAATATCATTCATCAACTGAAATTTGATAAAGAACTTTGAATAAAATCCGAGTCTAATGGATGAACAATGCAAGTAAAATTTGATTTCAATTTATTTTAATCATCCCAATTTGATTTCGATATATTTCAATCAGCTAAAAATTGGGGAAACAGCGGTTTCTTTTCAAATTGAAAAGAATACAGTAAAGAACAGATTCATCCTTCCCCCACGGAAGTCATCTCACTCGGTAAGTAGGCCACTGACGTGGGTCACTGTCAGCTGGATAAGATCAGAATCGACAGAAGGAAGAAAAAAATCGAAACGAAAGTTCAATTGACATTCTGTGTTACTTAGTTGTTCTATTTAGAACATGCAATATCTTCATAATCACCCCACCCTTAAACCCCTCCCATGTTGACCCAAGTTGTGCCCGTTTTGTGGTCTTTTGTGTTATTATTATAAGAAATAACATTAATGCTCATAAAAGCTAACGGTATTGGCATAGGCTTAATGTAGCTATAATGTACGAGGATAATTATTCTTTGGGTCATTTACTTTGTTCAAAACAAAGGAAAGTATATTGGAGGATATATTGTTTTCTTTCGTCTATTGAGAATATTTGTAAAATTCATATTATTCTTTTGTAATAAATACATTCTGTGTAAAAAAGTATCAAATTTATAACTTAAAACACGTACGTAAAAAGATATCTCTATACTTTTTTTTTCAATTCCTACTATTAGTTCACACTCTCCCTATATATATTTATATATCTGGTTCAAATTTTCCATCGTTAATAAAATATTTTTTATTCATCCTCAAGTTCAAATACATTTTTAAACTTGTAGTGGATGACCATAATCAATACATTTTTTTCAAATATTAATTCATTCATTAAATTTAATTTGTTAATTTTAGTTTTATATGGAGAAAAAAATTTCTCTTATATAAGATATTTAGCAAAATTTCTCTAAGATATTATATATGTATATTAATTATAATTATTTAATAAAAAGTAACTAAAATAAAATTTTTCTTTGTTGACCTAAGTAAGTTAGGAATTGATTGAAAATTTTTTTTGTATTACTTGTTTATTATTAAGTTAGTAGCACTGTACTGAGTTACCACGCGGAATTTGAGTGCGATCTATCACTCAGTGTGTTGACCGCAGTTATTTAGTAATTAAAAATTTTGAGTACTCTATGCGATTTTTTAAAACAAAAAAATTAATTGACACACTGTTTGCCTTAAATTTTATGTGTCAAACGAAAATTCCGTGCGCCGAATCGCTAAAAATGTTGCAGAAGACCTACGGCGAATCGTGCATGTCAAAAACAAGGGAAGCATTCAATGAAGGCTGAGAAGTGGTTGTTGATTTGTCTCGTTCTGGTTGACCTTCAACTGCTACGATCGAAATCCTCGACAAAATCAAAAGTTGAATGATCAAAAACCGTTATGTGAATCGAGAGTTGACTCATGGGGTTAGCGTACCTTTTAAGTCCGTTCATAACAGTATGACTGATGTTTTGGCCAAAAAAAGCATCGAAGGCTGGTCGCTGAAGACATAATTTTCTGAGCTTCTATCGACTCCTTCATAAACACATAACTGGTGACAGGGCATTGGTTTTACGAATATATGGAATGCAAAAAAGCCAACAACTTTGAAAATGAGCCTACAGTTTATCTACGTCAAAGTAGCTCGAAAATCAAGGTCATGAAGACAGGTTTTTTCCCTCGACTACAAAGATGTGATGCACTCTGAATTCCTACAGACAAACGGTAAATAAGGAATATTATTATATTGGGCGTCATGAAGCGTTTGTACGAGAATATCCGTCGATTTGTGAAAGGATAATTCTTGGATTTACACCACAATAATATACCATTACACAAAGTCATCATTGTACAAATTGAACGTATGTCATCTACCAAACACAGTATTCATCTGATATGGCACCATGTGACTTTTTCATGCTCCCACAATTGAAATTAGCACTTCGAGGAACATGTTTTGATTCAATTGAGGCCACAAAAAATTCGCTGATGAAAATAAAGATCATACCCCAATCAGCCTACGAAAAATGTATTATCAAGTGCTGTCATAGTTGTATTGTCCTCGATGGAATGTACTTTGAATGTGACAAAAAATTGTTAACTAATAAATTGATTTTTGTGTGCTTTATTTAGCAATTCTAATATTTTTTTTGCAATATTTTTGAATACGTATCAAATCCATGAAATTATTTTAAAAAGTCCTGTGATTACACATGACATTTCTTTCCACTCTATCGATATGGAAATCAGAAGACAACGAAGAAAGATTTTTTACGTACAAAAATATTAATGTATTTAAATAATCTTGCATAAAATTCCGACATAAAATCGTTAATTTATACCAACCTCCTACGAAATTATTCAGATTCAAATCCTGGCGCTGGTATGGATGTTTGTTAGTGGTTCGAAATCTACGTTAAAAGGTCCTGTCTAATTAGCCTAAAGTGTGCAAAACAAATGGCAGTAAAGCAACAAGCCAGACCAAACTTTCAAAATTATGATAATCTGAATAGTGATTTAGAAAGCTGATTCCCAATGTACACGATATCTCTTCTAGGACACAATTAAGCGAAAGGAAAACGATAGTAGCCTACAAAAACATTTTTGGTGCGGGGGGTTAAGGAAGAACCAGAAAAAAAAGATAAGAAAATTTGGGAAAACTATTCGTACATTTTTTTATATGTTTTGAAAAAGTTGCAAAAGCAGATACTTCCGATTTGTTCTGCATTATGGACTATGGATTTTTAATTGCATTACTTTCATCACATTAGTGAAACGCGGATTTAGTGTTGTCACAAATTTGTTGAAAAAAAAAAAAAAGAAAGAAACCGATTGCAAATAGGGAATTTATTAAGGAAATGATGACAAAAATTTAATGATTTAAGGAAACTAAATGATATAGAACCGATGATTAATTCCATAATAATAGCTCATCTTTCTCATTAGAATCATTCAAAAAAATTTCCTAATTTTTTTTTTATTTTCATTTTCTGTGCGTAATATAAATGCTATTATTGTGAATTTTAATAAATGCTTTTATAATTTCTACGTGTCTTATTTACAACATATTTAGTTATTATGTTTTAAAACGTTGGTAGATATATAAAACAAACATTTTTATTATATCTTAATGTTTATCCGCTTAAGAAGGTAGATTTCAAAGGGGAGCGCTGAGTATTTTCCCCCCTCTAAAAGGATCGGGGTACAAATAAGTTAGAGAACCATCGCTTTAGACAATTAATTTTCATATTGATGATTAATTATTATCAATTAATCTTGTCTAATTTATCAATTAATTCATCATATTTCATAAACAGTTTTTACAATTCGTTTCTTGATTTCGTAATAAGTTTCCCATATATTCGTGCGATCGAATACAGAATAATCTGAGCTGTTTAAAACTGAACAGATGTAAATTGATAATAAATAAAAAAAAACGAACAGATGAATTAATATTTTTATTAGATTTGAAATTAATTTATATCAATAATTTAATGCAAAAAGAGAACATAAACACTAAAATTAAAAGCAATACTAAGAAGAAAGAAAAGAATAAGAAAATATATTAATAAAAAAATACATTATCAAAATTTTAAAAAATGTTTCAAATAAATATTTACTATGTTAATAGATAATTACATGGCAATTATTTATTTCTTGTAAATAATTACCGTGTAATTATCTTTTAACTTAATATAAACATAATTAAATATCACTAGATTCAAAACTAAGTTATAGCAATTTCTAAAACTTAGATTAGTTGATAAATAGTAATTAACCTTATTTAGTGGCCTACTTAATAATAAGACTAACAATAGATTATCCTAGATACTTTGGATGGCCGTATTCTTTAACTGACAGAATAATTTAAGTTCGATACTAAAGCTAAAGAGAGAAAAAAAAAATTAATGCGAAAGATGAAACATAATTTCAAGGTTGTATACTTATGTAATATTTTTATTTAAAAATAGGTATAATTTTATAGTTACTATTATATTATATGTAATATATGTTATATTAATTTATAATTAATTTATATTATATTATATATGTTATATTAATTTTATAGTTCATTTTATATGTTATCATATAGTCTATATAGTTTTTATTATTAAAATAAATATAGGTATATTTTTAAAGCATGTCATTATTTATTATTTAAATACATTTATTCTGCAAGGAAGTAGTGGAATTACACTACGTTAAAAATTTTATTTTAACCCTTTCGAACCCAACTTTTTTGTAATGATTAAAAAATTATTATCATGTTAAAAAGTATCATAATATAATGCTAATAATCAAATTAAAGTAAAAAAAAATTTAAGAAACAAGCAGTTTTATAAGAAAATAGACATGTCTCCTTTGAAATGGGCAAACAGTCAATGAGGTTGTAAGTGTCCAGCACCGAGCGCTTGAACTTTCATTCTGATTTTTTGTTTTAAATATCAATTTCTTTATCTAACAAAGCTAGATAATCGAGGAAAGATTCGCCCCGCCCCCTAGGGGGGGCATTCGAAAAACAAAGCTAGATAAAGAAGCTATATCACGAAATAAGTCTCAAAACGTCAATATTTTATTAATTTAATTTCATAATAGAAGGTATATAAGCAATAATGCACAATTTCACATATTTCTGTTTTTCTATACATTATTTGACATGGAAATTTAAAAAAAACAATTTCTCCCCTGGTGAAGCATAAAGGAACTACACATTCATTGCAGTAAATGTAGGTTTACCGCTACAACTGTAATTTTTACATCAGGTTGCTTCAAGGTTTATCGTCAAATTTTGGCAAATGATCCCCACAATTATTAAAAAATTCAGGTTGAGGCCGAACTCAAATCATTCTTTGGAATATCTTTTATTTTGAACAATAGACAATAATGATGGTGATCTGCTCTTTTGTTTTATTTTATTGCTATTGTATATAGATCGAAAGCTAATCTCATTTTGAGATGCAACAAATGTAGTACTATATGTTCTTTTTGAAACTTCTAAAATGCCGCAGTCTTTTTGATATTCTAGCCAGCTATTAACTGCTAATAAATCAATAGCATGAAAAAGTATACGCAGGAGCCATTTTATGTAATGTGAATTCAATAGCAACTTACTAATTGATCTAATTTATCTACCCCACCCATAGATTTGTTATGCATTTTAATTACTTCCGGTCTTTCAATCTGTATGTGCTTCTTGTCCGGCCTTTCAACTAAATCTTTCTTTCCTATTCCAATAATGTTAGATGATAAAACAGTAGGTTTATTGTCATACTATTTCCCTATAACAATTTTCTGATCATCAACTCATCACAGTGCTCTGTCCCTTTTTTTGACAATTCTTTGCCACTTAGAAATAGAGGATTATTAAAAATCGATTTATTCTAATGGTTCCAAGCTGCATATAGGTTTCTCTCAATAAAGCTTCAAGCGGCCTGGTGGCCAATTGGCTAGCGCTCTGGCATTTGGTGCCACAGGCTTCCGGGTTCGAATCCTGGCGGTGGCATGAATGTTTGTGAGTGGTTCGGAATCCACTTTAAACTGTAGGTACCTGTCTAATTGGCCTAAAGTGCGCACAAAATGGCCGTAAAGTGACAAAAAAAAAAAACAATAAAGCTTCAAACAAGTTATAGGAAAAAAAAAATATGAGAGAACAAAAAACATGTATCATATATTCATTATGGATATATATCTCATATATTATCATATATCCATTGAGATAGATGCAAGACTATAGATGCTCATAATTCGAATTTATCAAACTCGCCTTTATGTATCTCCGTAGACGAACCTTGATATATTAGAAAATCCTGAAACATGCTACTTTCACTGCACAATAGAAATGCTTTAAGTCCCCACGGAAATGGTTTTCCACTTGGCATAATGTTTGATATCCAATTTGCCCTTGAAAGGTGCAATCTGCTAGTCAATACAAACATTATTTTCAACCTTCAATTCATTGCATCGTTTTTTAACTGCATTATACAGAGGCCTAACTTTAAACAATCTTTGTCTTTATCAATTTTAACTAAGACATTTTTAAACCAAATTTTTTTTTTTTTTTTTTTTCCTTTCAAAATTTTCCATTTTGAATAACATGCAAGTATTTTTTTTTTTTTAAGCAAAAGGGCAATTTTGTTCCAAATTTTCGTCTGTTTCTTCATTAGTAATATTTAAATCGTGTGTTTTAAAAGAGTTTCGTGTCCAACTAATATCTTTTTTAGTTGTAAGGAGAAATGATGCATCAGAATCACTGTTTTAGAAAACGAGGAGACTCGATGGAGTTTGTGATGATCAGTATCTTGTCTCATCAGTCGGACTAGCTGGCGGAAAGTTTCCGGGTTTTATTTCCATGCGATACGCAAATGAGGGATAGTTTCACTTAAAGTCATACCGAAAGACACTGCCCTCCTTCTTCAGCGACACGGAGCCATGTCAGACTTCTACATACGGGTGCTCCATCACAACAGAAGCTGCGCCTCCCCACACACACACACTTTCCCTCCTTCCATTGAGACCACACAAGTTCTTGGTCTAGATGTTGCTGTCTTCCAAGTGTGATAAGGAAAGAAGTTATAAAAAACGACCATTGTAAGATCATTTATTCTAGCATCACCATTTAACAACTTCATGCTGATTCATGATTAAAACCTTTATTCTCAGCGTGTCAGTATGACTCATCTTTAAACCAATTTAATATATATGGCAAAAAAGAATTGTTTGAAGAAGAATCTCACTAAGAAAAAAGTTATTTTATTTTCCACTACTCCTAAGATAGCAACAAACCAGCCTTTCTGCAATATTATAAATGTCAAATGATTTTTATAGCTTTGTAACTATTTGTGCAGCCACCGATAATGTGGGAAAATTGATAAGCTGCCAAATTGGACTGATTCAAAAAAGATCGATGTTATAGGAGAGGGAATCTCATTTATGAGAGATTTTAATTTCAATAAAAAGAATTTTAATTTTTAATAATTAAAATTTTAAGATTACATGATATTAAAAGAAAAACTAGAGAAAACAAATTCTGCTCTAACTATTAAATTTTTTTCTTCCAAAGCAGTTTTTGCACAACGTGTATCTGACTTGCACCCCTTACAAGTAACCGATTCATCTGTTTCAGCCTTTAAAATGCATGTTTGACATTTAACGCTATCCACGATCAAAAATTTTAGTTTTTAATTTTTATTTTGTAATTTATTTTTAAGTGTTAGTTAAATTCAAATTCTAATTATTTTTATTACTCATTTTTTAAAACAAATATAAATATTAAACAGTATAATGAATTAATAACAGCATGTTATAAAGTTTTTTTCTTTAAAAGGAATTGTTATCTTTACTTTCACCACTTCCTTATGAGAAAGGCATCTGATGAATCTTTTGGCGATGACGTCATCAATCAGCAGACGATTTTTATAGCTTTGTCATTACTTGTTTGAGTTGTATTTAGTTTGAAGCAAACATTAAAATCGCACTTAGTACAGATTTTCTTGGTGGCGACATAGCAAAATATTTGTATAAGTATGTTCAATTACCTCTCATTTCACCAATTTCAAATGAGGAAATGAAGCTCTGCAGTGAATGACTGTAATTTTGCCGCTTGGAACCTGACTTTTAGTGTCTAGTCACAAGAGAACAGCTTAGAAATATTAAACTGGTTAGTGCAATCTTTTTCAAAGAAGAAAAGAAAATAATATTAAAAAAGAAAGATATTATATAACACAATATGAAAGAAATCTTTTAAGAATAACAGTGCGAATAAAACTGATTTTACATTCGATGGTATTGTTTTCCAATATCGTTCATTAAATGTCCAGAAATTATTACCATTTACTTTGTAGTAGTAGATTCAACGTTATTAAGGTGATCCCACAAGGGTTTTCTATCACTTACATTTGCCACCGCCATGGTGGATGACAATGGATACAGATGATATGCTGTTGTTGTGTCTAATCCTCAATGTCCTACAGTGTGGGACGAACATCACACGAGTAATCTACATACGGATGAAGGGGAAGGGAGCACATAAGAGTAGAAATCTGACTTAGCTCCGTGTGTCGCTGAAGAAGGAGGTCAGTGCCCTCTGGGAGGACTTTGGAAATTACCCACATTTGAGGATCATAAAGCAGAAAACCCGAGAACCCCACCCAGGTAGTCCGACTCCCAAGAAAAATGCTGAATATCACAAACACCATCAGATCTTCTCTCGTCACATCCCTTCTCAAAGGTAGGGGAAGAATTTCCAGCCAACAGATTTCTACCTCATTCCTGGTATACACTCTGAAACTGCACTTATTCGAAATCATTTATCCAGTTCAAAACAACTTCTTTAGTATGGAAGCCAAAAGCGTCATTTACCAAAAATGATTTGACCCGTTTATATTCGTTGTTGCCTCTTCAGCTAATTCCTATAAATTAAATTTATTATAAAGTTTGTTCGTAAAAGATAATTTTATCATAAATTCTAATTATAATAATGTTATATATTAATAATTTTTGTTAAAACCATTCAGCATAATATAGTTTCTTTCAAGTTCTTCAAAGTGTCTTACGCTGGTACTCTGTGTAAAGATTTGAAAGATAAAATTGCAATCTTTAAGTAATTTTAGGTTTGATTTATTAAAAAAGGGCAGAAGAATACAAAGTCCAAGTATAGATGTAATACATAATATGAAAATCTCTACCATGCAAAACTATTGGAAGACAGTTCCAGTCACTTGGTAACAAAGATGTGTTGCCAATTCCAAAATAATAAATTAGAAGAGTGCAGATATTACTTTTCTATTTAATACTACTACAACTTGTTAAATTGCATATTGGTCATCTCTTAAAAGCTTTTCTGAATTAAGACCGGAAAGATAAATTGTAGGCTGCTCAACACGAAAATGTCTCATGTGCTACTCATAATCTACGACTGTCTTATTAGGGGTTCCGAAAAGAAAGGGCGTTTCTGCAGGCTTTGACCTTGAATCTACACCCAGGTGAAGAGAGGGTTAAGGGGTACAGCAATGTG